>JAHBCN010000838.1:0-148177 GCA_019359885.1 Listronotus oregonensis | reverse complement strand
CCCCCCAAAAAAAAAAAAAAGGTAAAGCCGGGCTTATTTTTGGGGGTCCTAATTGGGGAATTACCCCATGTTGGGGGAATTTAAGGAAAAAAAATTTTTAAAAATGCCACTTGTTCAGGGATAAAAATAAATAACTTTTTTCTTTGGTTCTTTAAATTTTTTTAATTGCTTGAATTTTATGATTGGGGTAAATTCCCCCACTTTAGGATCAAAAAAAAAATAATTAAGCTTTCAAAAAATTTTTAGGGTCGCAATTTATTTTGCCAAACCCCTTTAAACAAAACGGGGGTTTTTTGGCCAAAAAAAAAAAAAAATTTTTTTCTTTTACCCTTCCCAAAAAAAAATTTCAAAACCAAATAAAAAAAAAAAAACCTTTAAAAAACCAATTCCAGGAAAGGTGGGTTCCCCAGGGCCGGCAAAAAAAGGGACAAAAAATTTTTTTAAGGGGGTTTTTAGGAGGGTAAACCCACAAAAATTTTGGGAAAAAGGGGAATAATTTTTAAATTAATTTTTTAAAATAATTTATTTTAAAAAAAAAAAGAAATATTTAAAAGAATAAAATGAAAAAATTTTAAATTTAAAAACCCGGAAATTGTTTATATAAAAAACCCAATCAAAACAGGAGAAGAATTTTTAAAAAAAAAATTTTTAATAATAAGACATTTTTTTAACGACTTAAAAAAAATATAAATAATAAAAGATTAATTTCCCAAAAAAGGGGGAAAAATTGCCATTGTTTTAAGGTTTTGGGGCCAAATTCGATTTTAAAATTGGCCGGAAATTTTTTTTAAAAACAAATTGAAATTTTATCAAATAAAATCCCCCTTTTTTAAAAAAATTTGGGAATACTATTTTTTAAAAAACCTTACCTTTTTTTTTTTTTTTATCTTCTTTTAATGGAAAAAAATAATTTTTAACCAGCCTTTTTTTGTTTAAAATTTTTTTAAATTTATCAGCGTTTGTTTTTTATATAAATTTTTTTTTAAATACCCCGGTTTTTTTAATTTTAACTAGGGTTTCCCCCAAAAAATAAATTTTTCAATTCGAAAAAAAAAGGAATTTTTAAAAAATATTTTAAAGAGTGAAATATTTTTTGGAGGATCGGGGGAAAAATTCGATTTTTTCGAAAAAAATATTTTTTTTGGATTTAAAAAACAAAATACTAAAAAAATCCTCTAAAATAAAAATTTTTCAAAAGAAAAAAAAAAATTTTACAAAAAAAAAAAAAAAATATCAGACCACCCCCACGCGGCTACACTGCTTCTTCAGCATTTTAGTCGCATCAATCGCAGTGTTGACGGCGGCCCATACGACGGCCGCTCGGAACAACCCAGGCACATTTAAAAACATAAGTTTTAGGGTAACGTGGGCGTTAGCCGCATGGGAACCGGTGGGAAGGAAAACCTTTACTTTTCCATTCAGGCCAAAATTTTCCACTTTTTGTTGCCCTCAATGCTTTTGTTTAATTAAATCCAATATTGAAAATTTAATTTTTTAAAAATTGACCTTGATTCGCCAATCTCCCACTTCTAATTTTTTTTTTAAATTTAAACCTTCCCAAAAATTGTTTAGTTCTTTTTTGATAATAATTTATTTGGGATTTTAAAAAAACTTTTTTTAAAAATTAGGTTTAAAAGTACTAGTGAAGTTGCTTGATATATCAAAATTGCCAATCGCTCGAACTTGGTTCCTAAGATACAAGCGGTTAAAGTTGACAGGCGTTTACAGCGAATCTATAAACAATAGCAAAAATCAAGTTTTTGCACAGGGTTTATGTGGAATTACTTAGTGGCTTGTCTTTATTGCTATAATTTTATAACTTTGACAAAAAACGAAAAATCAGATTATTTAAACATTTTTTTTAATGTACAATGAAGACGAACTTTCGAAACAATTTTGTTAATTGACAATTGTCTAACTTGTTGAAAAATAAGTTAAATTTTACACGGGAATAAATTCTTTAAAGTGTTCTGAATACAACATAATTATTTAAAAAATTTAAATTGATACTTAATACCTTAAAAAGAATTATTTAGTATGACGTACTCGGTTTTGACTCCGAGCGCGCAACCAAAAACGTCGCGCGGATGCCCATTTTCAGCGTTAAATTAAAATTACAAATCATGGAGATAGAATTGCGGGAGTCAGGACTTTTTTTTAACATTTTCTCCTCTTCAAGGATCTTTTTTGCAATTCCCGCCATCTCTTATGGTTTTTGAGTTATCATGAAAACTCGAAATGCCTTTTTTTTTGTTAATGACAATTGCAATTTTCATTGGCAGCAAAAATCCTCAAAACGCCTAGCTCAGATTTGCATTCCGCATCGAATGAGCTATAGCTCATATTTTTCGAAGCCTTCTAACTATTTTTCGCAGGAAACACACTTTTCAACTAGACTAAAGATTCAGAACAGATCCAAGCAGTCCTCGCTCAAACCCTTTTCCAAAGCTTAATCGAGTGGACAGATAACCGAGTTTTTGCTGAACCATAACAATCATAAGTTCCTTGGAAATATTAAAATGGAATGTTTCTTTTGCAAAAATGTGCTTTTATCGTACACACGAATAAATTTTCGCTTCGGTTTTATTTTAGAACGTGCTTTAATTGTTTTTGAGAATGGAAACAATGAACAAAGGCACATAATCGATTGTTTGTCAAATTAGATTTGGCTTTATCGAGTTACCATAGTTTGTTTGCGTTGATGTAAAATTTGATTAGTTTACCATGTTTAGGCTATAAGGCGATAAGACCACGAACTGGTGCAATAAAGATTGTGTTTCATAATGACCCAGTAGTTTAAAATAATTTATGTCTTACGAATACCTTAGTACAGTAAATACAGCATGGAGCCAAGCGTTTTGGATTGGGTGTTAATTTATTTTATTTAAAAAAAAAACACTTCACCGTGAACTTAAATTCCAGTTCGCGGGGTGGGGGGCCCTGGTGTGTCGCGGCCGCCATCTTGAAAATAAGGACGTGATTAGTTTTTTAAGTTTATCTTGTAAACTATAAGGACTATTACAATTTTGTAAGGAGGCTTTTTTTGGATAATAACTAGCTGACCCGGCAAACGTTGTTTTGCCATATAAATTATTTCTAGTAAATATTTTGGTAGCTTAAAAAAACAGTGTGTATTATTCTTATACACAATATTCTATGTACCTATCTCTCTATCTACCCCCCCCATCTTGATATTTATCGATTGTTTCCTTAACCAATCTCTCACTGTAGCCGTTTTGCTTGAGATCCCTAATTATATTATTATACTTATTTCGGCTTGCAGAGATTTCTTACTGTTACATAAGGTCACTGCGCGGTTATATAGAGTACGTATGACTCCTTGCTTCGTTTCGTTAGAGTGATTGGAATTCTGGTGTAAATATTGTCCATTGTGGGTAGGTTTCCTGTATACCGAGGTTTGTATATGTCCATTATTTCGTTTGACCAAAACGTCGAGAAAAGGTAGAGCTAAATTTTGTTCCTTTTCCATTGTGAATTTGATACAGGGTCGAAGATAATTTAGATGTTTTAAGAAACCTTCAAGTTCTTCGTCATTACCTGTCCACACAATAAAAGTATCGTCAACATGTCGTAGCCAAACTTTTGGCTTGATTAGTGCAGTATTAATTGCGTGTTCCTCAAACCATTTCATATAAATATTTGCTACCACTGGAGAGAGCGATGAACCCATGGGAAGTCCATCGTCCTGCGCATAGTACTCATCTTTCACTTGAAAGTAAGAACTACGGAGGCACAGCTCAACAACTCCATCACTCCATCCAGCGGCAGGGTGGTGCGTTCTACTAAGGTATCATCTTCGTTGAGCTTGGCCCGAATAATGCTTAACGATTCTTCTACTGGCACATTTGTGTACAGACTTTCTACATCAAAGCTTACGAAAGTATCGTTTGGTCCTATTTCTACATTATTGAGAATCTCAACAAAATGACTAAGAGTTTTTAACAAAGGTTGGTAACTTACCTACAAATGGTTTAATCAGTTCTAAAAGGTATTTTGCCAGTGCAGTCGTGGGTGCATTTCTAGAGCTGGTGATTGGCCTTAAAGTTATATTGTCCTTGTGTATTTTCGGTAGTCCATAAATGTGGAGGCTTACTATTACGATGTGTTAGAGTTGTTTCAGTTTCGTCCGTCAGAAAGTATTTATATTTTTTAAAGTCCTGTAAATTTTGTTTTCTATTGAGCGTGTTGGATCTTGATTAAGAGATTGGAAGCAAAAATTTTTCAGAAAGAAATACACTGGAAGAAAAGAAAATTTAAAAAAGCTGTAATAATTGCAAACAACCAAAATGTATTTAGCAAACCTAGTGTAGACATTCTGAATATCTGGCTGCCGTTGCTGAACCGTGACAAGTCTGTCGAGCTTCGGTAAACAACGAATAGTATATAAGGTCGTAACACCATGGTGGTAAGGCCTATGATAACATACGCATCACTGGTATGGTGGACAAATATGCGACAAAAATCTGCTGTTACAGAACTGGCCAAGGTACAGAGAATTGCTTGCTTAGCTATAACAGGAGTAATTAAAACAACCCCAACAGCAGCCATGGAATGTCTCTTAGACCTTCCATCACTTAACCTCATAGTGATGGGAGAGGCAAGAATGAGCTACTTCCGACTGCAACAAAAACCAACTGGTGTCTAAGCTAGTTTGGGACACAACAACATAAAAAGTTAGGTTGGTGGCAACATCCTGGACGAAAGAACAGACCAGATGATTCCCCAATACTCATTCAACAAAAACTTCGGGGTAAAAATTCCAGATCGAAGTGAGTGGCAGCAACCCGATCTCCCTGGCACGGTTGGAGACATCATCTGGTATACGGATGGTTCGAAAACCGAGCAGGGAACTGGAGCGGGCATGTACAGTGAAATGAGGAATTCACAATTCTCCATTCCACTAGGGACACACAGTTCTGTATTTCAAACAGAAATATATGCTTTACTGCACTGTGCAAAAGAAAATAACAGGAGGGCTTACAAAAACAAGCGGATCTGCATAATAACAGATAGCCAAGCGTCACTAGGGGCACTAGTAAACCCCAAGGTGACGTTCAAGCTGACATGGGAATGCCAAAAGAACTCGACGTCCTGGGAGAACGCAAAAGATTAACTCTCCTGTGGGTACCAGGACATTCGGGAATAGAAGGCAACGAAAAAGCGGATGAGCTAGCGAGACATGGATCATCCACACCATACTTTGGACCAGAACCTGCTCTTGGAGTGACCAAAACCACAGCACGAGGGCAAACAAGGGAATGGATCCGAAACAAACACAAGGAAGGCAACCAAAACTGAGCCCACAGGAATATATTAACCAACCAGTCTCGGGGTTATACAGACTTGTAGATGGAACAAGACTAATGGGAGGATTGGTATAAAAGACAATGGTAGATTAGGCACAAAAAGCCCAAGAGGCTGCGCTGCCTCCGGTAGTGAAAAACGGCTCCCAGGAAGAAAAAGAAGAAGATATATAAGGTCGTAGCTTATAAGAATAGTTTTGAGTTATCACTTAAAAACTGTTGGAGATACATCACTAACCGAAACGTTGTGTATCAATTAACAAAGGCAATGGCAGTCCAAGATTTTAGTGTCATTGAAACCATAACATTGTCTAACACATTTAAAGAAACGACACAGTATAATTATTATAAAAATCATTGACATCGTGAACATATATATACAAATATTACGTGAAATAGAATCTAGAAATTGAAACACATCGCCATCTACCGGTTGTCTACGCAATCTAGGTTTCAAACAATTTCAGAGATTTGGACACTCACGACCCCCTTTTTTACGCCCTGTATTGATAAGAAATTTGCACAACGTTTTTTACAAACCTTCAACTATTGACTTAAATTAGGAACTCCTCATTTATGTCGCTAATCCTTAGCGTTTTCGAAAAAACGTCACTTTAGTTACATTGTTTGTCCCCTACGTTCTGTGGGGTTGAATATCAAAAAGGAGGAATTTTCTTAATTCGTCGTACTCGCGAGTGTCCATGTTAATCCCTCTTACGGCCTTTTTAGCCCCAATTTACTGTACTACGTATCTTCAAAGCACATTTTCATTTAATCATGTGCCACGGTTTTAAAAGGCAATTAGGAATTTTACACCTGTATGGGTTTTGTAAAATAAGAACTGTAGAAGAAAAGGCAGTAAAATTCGTATAAACAAATCGCGTAGTAGGTATAATTGTAAGAAGTTTCTTTTGTTGGCTTAAAAAATAATTTTATTTATGGGTATTTGTATTTCAAAGGTCCTTTGCCTTTTATGGAAGTTGTATAAGTGGTTGTTGATAACCTTCCTGTTTAGCAGTCGATTAACGAAAAAGTTTTTGTTATTAGGGGTAGTCACATAATATTGGGAAAACGGTTTATTTAAATTATCACGGCTGCGTTGTAAAGTTAGTGTCCCAATTTGTTTATGTTTACATATTAAATAACTTTTGCACCGGTGCATTTATATTAACTAAATAGGTATTAATTTATTGCCATTAGGAAAAGCCTCAGCATTTTAAGTTCCGTGAAAATGGAATGAATATACTTTTTTAAATAAAAACTAAAATGTTTAAAAATAAACCCTGTCTTTTTTTACAAAATTTACGTCGGCTTTAGGTACAGGTAGTGATGACAAATTTTCTGAAATATATATTTGGAAATATTTCCGGAAATATATCAGGAAACATTGGAAATATTTGAAAATATTGAAAATATAGAAATAAAAACCATAAAACTTAAAAAACTAAACATTTAATAAAAGTTTATTGTATACTTCAAGTCCAAAATTTCTGTCAATGACGCATCGCTCGCTTTTAGAGTGCCCCGGGTTGTGTGGGGTCAGGGGAATCAATTCCAGTGGCGTATGCATTTTAGAAAATAAATGATAACATTTCGTCAAAACATGAAAATATTTTTTACAAGCAAAAGTTATTTTCTCACATTTTCATCAACCCTTTAAATTAGTAACAAGCCTATATTATTTTGGTATTATTCGGATTATTGAAAAATGTATTTTTTTTGCTTAATTTTGCACACCTCCTATTTTGAGGTCATAGATCACAAATTTGAGTTTTTTTGGCGATTTTTCAATGTTTTTCCAAAAAAAAAAATACATTTTTTACTTTAATTCTACCTTCTCTGATTTTATTTTGCTACATGAAAAAATAATAAAATTTTAGTGTTAACATAAATTAAAAAAGATGTAAAAGCAGAACGATAGACAATCCAAGTTACACCGACTTGCCAATTCACCACCGATCTTGCAATTTCAATATTAAATACGATATTCACACGCATTGCTTCATCAAAAATATCCACCATATAAAGGAACACAAAGCTCTGAGATCATCAGCTTGTAGAATCCAATAACTATTTCGGGTCTTTCGTGTTCCATATTTAGGATTTCCATATCGAGAATATTTTTGATCAAACCTTGCGGGTCGAGCGAAGCAAGGTTCGCATACCTTATAAAAATATCATAAAGAAAACTATTACAACCTGGTAACAGGTCAACATTTTAAATTTCGAGTTGAATTCGGACGTAAACGTTTTACCTACTTTTTATTGAAAATTAAGGTTTTTTCCTTACTTTTTAAGTGTTTTTTTAATATTAACATAGTATGAGTTTTTTAAATATGTTTTCGTGCAAATGACAGAATTTAAAGGAATATGTCGTAAAATGGAATTAAACAATTCAATTATTATTATTTTTTAAATACTATAAGAGGCAGCCAAAAAAAAGCTTCTGATTCATGTTTAACAATCAAAAAGTAAAAAGTGTGCAAAAAATAGAAAAAAATCGCATTTTCCAGTATCCGAATAATTACTAATATTGTTTTTTTGCCTTTTAAAACCCCGAATACCGACGCGAAAAAACTTTGTTAAAGTTGCACATATCTCTGCAGCACCCCAAATGGTCAGTTCTGGATTTCGTTCCCGAATCTCATGGTAAACATTTTTAACCATTATTCGTTCTTTTAACGTTAACTGAGTTTTTTGTAGGCCGATAACTATTAAAGGTTGGTTATTATTCATAGTTTACAGAATTAAAAGCACTTAACGACACTAAATCTTTATATACAATTATATACACTAAATAAGATAAACTATTATAAAATTGGCACAAAACAATATCTATATACTACAATTATTAGAAATTTTAATATTTAGAAAATCCCCTTATAGCAATTAAAATTTAAACTTACAAAATCTGTCCATAATCAAAAAAACTAAATAAAATCATCGAACAGCACGAAAACCCTGTCGATACGCTTTTTTTCATGTCTGTTCAAGTTGTAAACTAAGGGAAAGTGTGTTCCACTTTTATTGCCTTCTCGATAACAATGTTTCAATACATATTGGCGTGCTATTTTAAGTGCGATTTGGCTGGTAACTTTTTTTCGCAATTATGACAACGTGGCGATGAAACTTTTGGCCGGTTCACTGTTATTTGAGCGGAAAAGTATATCATAGGCTTAAAAATCATTTACTAGTGTTAGTTTTTTATTCAGCCGTTTCCCGGGGTTGTGTGGCCGGTATTAAATGAGTCATGACAGAAATTTTGGACTTTAGGTATAGGTAATGCGCTAAATGGTCAGATTTGGTTAAATTTCTGTCAAACCAAGCAAAAATATCTGGCTCAAAATCTAAGTACGAATGGTATTTGGTAAGACACAGCGCGAATGAAACAAAGTTAAAAAGAAAGTAATAATTAATCAACAATATAAAATACATTCGCTACTGAGGTAAAACCGATTTTTTTAGCCAGTAACTTTTTCCCTTCTGTCCGATAGCAAAGTTCGATTTTTAACATGGGGTTGTTTATACATGACTGGAATTGTCATCCAAAAGTTAAAACGCTTAATACATTAATATAATTAAAAATTTTTTTATCAATATTTTCATTTTCATAAAAATATTTCCTGTCATATAAACAAATGAAAAAAAATCGTTAAATATTAATATTATGCATCTTTACGATAAATTTAGCAACATGGATTTAGTGCTTGACCGATGGTCAGCGCTGACATCCATCGAGCTATATCAATAAAAATGTATGAACAACTACAGTGCACAGCTGATAGACTGCTACGCTTTCAGCGCCGACCGTCGGTCGAGCACTAAATTCAGCCTATGGAGTTTAAACATCATGAAAATCCATAGATAAGTATCGTTTTATTTTCTGGTTGACCTCCGACCAGTTAGCACGTGCGATTAAAAGCCACAAAGCTTTTCAGGGATTGGCCGCGAGAGGAGTGGAATCAAGCGTATTTAACCCCTTGGGGATCAAGGAGAAATTCACCCCGCCATCTAGTAGTGCCGTGAAAGTGTATTTCAAAGTCTAGAGTGATCTGAATCTGAATCTGAAAATGAGGAAGGTGATAGATATCACGGCACCTAGGCCTCAGTAGGCCCCTTCTGCTTCCTCCTAAAAGGGACTCCTCACTCGACGTCCCCCAGAAAAGGGGGGAAACTCCAAAATTTTCGGCCAAGAAAAGCCAATACTCGCCCAGCATGGATCTTTTCTTGGACAATGCGGGCATACAAAGGATGTGCTCCACCGTCTCTCTTCCCTGTTCACAACCTTCTACACAGAGGTGTGTCATTTATACCCATTTAAAAAGGTTGCTTTCGTAATTGACAATGTCCAGTAAGAACGCCCGTGATTAGGCGAAGGTTCGCCCTAGGCATTGCAAAGTAATGTTTAACTTATCTCTGTCAGGAATAGTTCAGTAACTCCCTGGAAAATTACGTTTACTTTTCATCTAATCGTCTTGAAACTGCTGATAAGAGGTCTTTTAATTAGCTCCTTTTCGCAAACCCTGTCAGACCTACGAAGGTCGGGAAAGTTTTCCCAGCAAATACACGGTTGCCTTTGGAGTGAGCGTGTCCTTTGGTTCAGCGGAGGGTGACCACATTCCTGCTGGAAAGCATCCCAAGGACACGGTGACATTCTAGTACCAGACCCGAGGTGTAGCTGGTCTCCTTGGGCAAGTAGTGTTTTTCTGCAATCCGTATGGATAAAGACTTTTCAGGATGTTTACTGATTATTTCTTTTGCAGCTTGGTTTTGCTTGTGAGCTTTTTTGGGCAACTTGAAACCCTAGCCCAAGTTTAAGTTAGAATTAGAATAATTTTCCCTTCCATTTTTGTTTTCGAACCGTCTGTGTAGATGTTGATCACACCTGCCATTGTGTTGTTCTCCTTAATGTCAATTTGTAGGGTTTGTTAAAAACAAATATGCGTAAGGCTTCCCGCAGGGGAACAAAATCTTCCGCGGGCCTGTGGCCCTCCCGGCCGGTTATTTGGGGGGAAAACCCCACAATTGTCTAGAGTGATTCCTAAATCTTTTTGTTAGAATCACACATGCGGTGTTTGAGAGTACAAACTTGTAAGGACAAAAAAAGGTCTGACATAAACCGGTTATATCTGGATTTTCGGGGTGGACTTCGCAGCAACTAAATGTGCATTTTGATACGGTTTAGAGTCGAACTATATCTTAACTAAACCTAGGTTTAGGGTGTAACACGATGCGGAAGGGTTGCTCCGCCTCTTGATAAGCTTTGGCATGGGGTGCACCGAGCTGGCGATTGGCGCACAGTTAAACCTTCAATCTAGCAAACAGATAGTTTTTCACTGTTTATTGCCCCGTGTATGTATCTAGGCGTTCCCTTCTGACGCACTTAGTGTGCATATTACACGAAACTTTTTAGCCAAACATAAGTTTTGGGTTTAAAAAGGATGCGGAATGATGACATGCGCCATGCCAAGTTCCATGTTTTCTCTTTATCATAACTTCGTTATAGTTGCACGTAAAGGTATGAGTTTTGGTATGTATATTCACCTAAGTATTCTAATTACCTAAGGGAGAATTGAAATAGTTATGTTAGGTGGTTTTGAGGTATTCGATTTTGAAAATCTCCCAATTTACTACTGACCGAAAAATGTGGACAGCTCTTGGTCTAATTTTATAACTCGGTACTTTATGGGATCGAGATTTTTGTTTAGGAACTTGGCCTTTATTTTGCATAAGTATTTTTGATGCGATAATTATTACATCACTATCTTGAAAACAAACATCTTTGGAAAACTTTAAAAAAATATAATGAAAGAAAACTGCTGCTTAATTAATTCCCAACTTTTTTTTGTTATACTAAAAATACTTTTATATCCGTTGCCTTTAATAGTTTTTAATAATGATTGATTATATTAGGTAATAAGCTTAGGGATTTGTTGTTAAGCCAGATACAGTTTACCTATTAGGTTTGCACAGATCATAGACCTCTACGTCTTTTTTTTATGGATCCTTAACAAATCTGTGGATTTGTGAAATTGTTAGTAATATTAACGTTTTCTATATTTTTTATCTTAATTACTTAACTATAATTACCCGTTTTATCCTGTTTTTTGGATAATCTTCATATGTTTACTGTTCACTGGCAACACTCCCAATATTTCCATTTCTTTGCACATGCTCAAGAGCTCCCAGCAAATATCTCAGAATCCACTTGACATACCTTTCATAATTTTTTCACAGGTTATTAGAATACTTATGTAAATTTACACACCAAATCTCATACATTTATGGTAAACGATAACGAAGTTATGATATAAGGGAATACACGCTGAAATGTTTTGTATAATATAGGGTGTCCCAGAATATGTGGACAATCTTTCCCTTACGGAGATATAGGCAACGGACCCCCCTGAAATGTTTTTTTTTAAAAACCTTTAAAATCTGGCGTAATTTAATTTTTTTTAATATGATGGTTACTAGATAAGTCTTCTTAAAATAAACCCATTAAATATATTTGGCTTATTTACTTGTCAGGGACGGACTGGCTCAAAAATAGCAATTTTTTTAACACCTGTATGATAAAGGCTTAACAAAATTATTTTTGGATAGCTTTAACCTTAAACTAAAAAAAAAGGTATTCTTAATTAACATCGATAAAATCAACTGTTTACGAGAAATAAAATACCATGGTTGGTATTTTTTTTTACATTATACAGGGTGTTTTCTAATAATACGTCAATATTTGGGGAACCAATTTTTGGGTACATTTTAAGAAGAAAAGTTTATATGAACGCATGCCCTAAACGTCTTAACTTTTGAGATACAGGATGATAAAATTTTTAAAAATAAATCATTTATTATTGATATCTGTAATACCACTTTAGATATTTTAATAAAATTTGGTATAAATGTACTATGTATCAAGAAGCATTTTTTAGTGTACCACATTTTTTTTTATTTTCACCAGTGGTGTTCGTACAGAATTTGACCTGCCTATTATGGCACATAAAAATATGTGGTACACTAAAAAATGTTTCTTGATACATAGTACGTGTATGCCAAATTTCATTAAAATATCTAAAGTGGTATTACAGATATTAATGATCAATTATTTATTTTTAAAAAAATTTTACACCCTTATTTAAAAATTAAGACTTTTTTGGCATACGTTCATATAAAGTTTTCTTCTTAAAATGGACCCAAAAAATTTTAAATATTGACGTACAATTAAAAAAACCCTGTATAATGTAAAAAAATACCAAACATAATATTTTTTTTTGTCAGTGATTTTTCGTTTCTCAAAATACCTTTTTTTCAGTTTAGGTTAAAGCTATCCAAAAAATTGTTGAGCCTTTATCATGCGGGTGTTAAAAAATTTTCTATTTTTGTGTCGAGCGTCCGTCTCTACAAACAAATAGGCCAAATATGATTTAATAGGTTCGTTTAAAGAAGACTTATCTAGTAACTATCAAAAATATTAAATTACGCCCAGTATTTTAAAAGTTATTAAAAAAAAAAACGATTTCCAGGTTCGTCCGGTATGTATCTGTTTTTCCGTAGGGAAGGCTCGTAGGAAAAAAGTTTATGGGAACTTGTCATAATATTTTGATTATATATAGATTGCCCACATATTCTGGGACACCCTGTATACACTGAGTGCGTCAGGCCGCAGTGTGTATTTTTTTTTCTTAAGTAGCCTCATTTGGCAAACATTCTAAATACTATTTTCTAATATCGAATTTAATTACACGCTCGCGTATTAATCGATTCCTATAAAAGCTTGGATTTTCTTACAACAACTTAAGTGGTTTACCTTGTTGATTTACGTTGGATATATACGAGAGTACATAACCCTTTTTTTGTTTAACTTAAAAGCTTTTATAATTAAGGCTAAACACCCTATTACTTTCAATCATCTTTTATTTGCTGCAGTTTTATTTTCTATTGTTATTGCAAATGTAAATAGCAATATTTATTAAATCATTGAATAGGCAATAAAATTGTGTGTAGGTATAATAATTTGTTTAACGAATTGCCTGCTATGCAAGGTTTGCATACCGGGTAGTCAATACCAATACTTTAAGTAAAGTGACACAATATAATTAAATAAGCAAAGGGTGTCCCAACTAGTGATGGAAAATTTCCGGAAATATATATTTGGAAATATTTCCGGAAATATATCAGGAAATATTGAAAATATTGGAAATATAGAAATAAAAACTACAAAACTTCAAAAACCAAATATTTAATGAAAGCTTATCATAGGTAATGCCATAAATGATCAGATTTGGCCGGATATTCACGAAAGCGTAGCTCGAGTGATTTTGAGAAACGAGTTAAGTTTCCGAAGTATTCAAAACCAGGCAAAAAAGTATCTGGCTCAAAATCTACGTACGAATGGTATTTGGGAAAAAAAAAAATTAAAGAAATCCCGTTGGTTTTTTTACCATAAATAAATTAATTAAGCCCCATTGTGTAAGGCCCGGGCCTTATCAAGGGGCCAAAAAGGGACGGGGGTCGACTTGAGAATGAGATTAAATAGAATTTTAAATGAAACTTACTAATTGAATAAAGAATAATATTTTATTGGCAAAGGGTTAATAAGTACCGAAAAACGAGTTTAATAAAATTTAAGCTAGACACATAAATAAAACTAATATTAGAATAGGAACATAATATAAAATACAAAAATTTGCTAATTTATTCTAACTTACTCTAAATTAAGTTCGGTTTCACTATCACTATCATTGTCTAAACTTATTATTAATGGCTGAACATTAGTATTCATAGACACGTAAAATTTTCCACCTTTATAATATGCTGGATGGAGTTTTTCTTCAACTATCAGCAGTAATATCATTTACTACACTTTTTATTAATTCCACTACAGATGTATTTAATGTTGGGGCAGTATTATTTCTTCGAACATTCGATTTTAATTGATGCCATATATGTTAAAATCGGGTTAAAAACACAATAGTACGGAGGTAGACGCAACACTGTATGTCCATTTTCCATTGCGAGTTTATCCACAATATTCTTTATTTATTTTAAAAGCTTTTAATACTTCTAAGAGGTCTCACTTTTTTGTAAGTCTCTTAAAAATATATATTATTATCTAACTTAAAATTTTTAATTTCTGCTTTAGTACTATTGGAACTAGGAACTTGACCACTTGACGACTGTGATAACTAGCATTATCCATAATAATAACACTATTTTTAGGAATATTTTTAAAGAAGCCGGTACTTAAACCAATTTCAAACAGTTGGCGTCGTGTTTTGGGTGGTAATCCAGAAAAATCTGCTTTATTTTTAGCTGACAGCGCAGTTGGAAAAACAATTTTCTGAGCCTAAATGTTTTTTGTTATCCTCTTGCCTTTATTTGAGGGTGCTTTTTTTAAATTTCTTGGAGTCACTCCAACCTTTTTGTGCAGTATCTGGTGTCGAACCATCCCTTTATATTTTCTTATAGCAATTAAAAATCGATAACGCCATTCCCGTAAACGTTGAGATTTCATTATTGTTGACGTTTATTAATTGTCTTATCTTAAAACCCATTTTAAGAAAAAAATGTTCCCTTAACCCAAATACCTACGAAATATTTGTTTCGTCTTTAATGAGTCTTTTTCTTGGAAACCAAAGTAGGTATTGTTTGTCCTTCATACATTTCTTAAATTTTTTTTTCTTAAAGATCCAAATCACTTTCATCCACACATTTCAAGGGCGGAGTCACTTCGCTTTTTCCTGGAAGTTTGGTTTTCTTATTATATCCATAACTTGCAAAAGGTGTTTTTAAAAACACGTCTGCTCAACGCCGCATCGGAACTTTAAACTTTTTGTAAATTTTTCTACAAGAAAGGCCCCTATCAGAATCGGCCCTGGCTGCCACATTCTTTTCCTATATATGCTCAAAAAAAATCCGGGGATCCTTGAACCCTTACAAATAATAAGAAGAAGTTAACTCGTAAACAACTTAATAAGAACTGAAATTATGACCTCAAAAATTTTTTTCTTATATTGAAACTAGGAAATAACCTGCTCACCCTTTAATCCCCAAATAATAAATAAATCAAAAAAAATTTAGTATGGTAATAGAGTAATGGTTGAAGACAATTGCGAATGAAAAAAAGTTAAAACAAAATAGTAGTTAATCAACAATATAAAAAACAGGGGGCTACTAAGGTAACAGTGGACGACAGTCGATAAAACCTAAATCATCGTTTTTTTTTAGCCAAACGCCTTTTATCCAAGCAAATTTGATTTTTGACATTTAAATGGGTTTTTTATAATATAACCATTAAAAAGTTAAAACGCAAAAACCATTACCTAATATTAATAAAAATTAAAGTATTAAAAATACAAAGAAAACAGTGAAATTTCTGAAAAAGTAATTACATAGGACCACAAGACACAAGTGGTGGAACTTGATCAAGAGGCATATCTTCATCGATATCATCCACCCCTTGAAAATTGTATTCAGCATCAATGCTTTATGGGAGTGCAATGAAACTTCTTCTAAAGCAAGCAATAGTCAATAAGCAATAATCGGTGAATCCCCGAGATCGAGAATTTATTATTCGTAATCGTAATAGTATACGTACTTTTTTAGACATTATTTTTGTAGTTTCTGCACAAAAGTATAAGAAAATCTTTGTTTTTATGATTAAAACGCATTCTTATTAATTTTTTTTTGATATTTCCAATATTTTCAATATTTCCGAGACACGTTCGGAAATTTCCAATATTTCCAATTCCATGGAAATTTTTCCACTGGAAATATTGTCATTTAAAACACTAGTCCCAACTAGAACATTAAATTTAAATTGCGCCCCATTTGCGTCTGTTAAAACTTCTAGTCGGGGTGAAAACATTGACATTTACGGATATGACTTATCACACTCTAGAGGAAAAATCTGCAGGTAATTTCTTTATATCAAAGCCGTGTAAAAATTAGGGTGAACAGCTCTTCTTTGGGTGGAATCAATCTATTTATTGTGATGTAATTTAAAATCAGCAATATCACCAATAAAAACCTAATTTAAATAAAAAAATGCTAAAAAACAGTAGGATTTGATCTTAAAGTGCTTCCATCCACCTGTCGGATCTCACTTTGACAATATAATAAGGCACTTAGCTTCAGGACTTAAAATTATAAAAAAATATAAAGTTTTTTTCTTTATGACAACCCACGGGCCATTTAAATTCAAATTTTTTATTGAAATATCCCTAAGTGTTTCTACTACCTCGGGAAGTGTCCCATCATTTTGATGAGATTGATTCGTCATATTCAATTTTTAAGACCTCATTACACCATTTTACTCTTAATACTCGTAAAGAATGCTATGGTTGGTGCACTAACTAAAACCTTCATTTATTGAAGATTTATTACTTGCTTGCCTTGTTTCTTTATTTTTTTTCTTTCCCTCTGGGAGCCGTTTTGTTTTACTACCGGAGGCAGCGCAGCCTCTTGGGCTTTTTGTGCCTAATCTCCCATTTTCGTTTATACCAATCCTCACATTAGTCTTGTTCCGTCTACAAGTCAGTATAACCCCGAGACTGGTTGGTTGATATATTCCTGTGGGCTCATTTTCGGTAAGCGATAATCTTTTCCTCGGATTAAAGTATACCACCGTATTATTATCCTTGTTTTTGCTTCCTTTTTTTGTTCATTCCCATCATGTGATAATTCGAGCTTTGAAATTTCAAATCTTTGCATTTGATCGCAAATGCAATCGAAATCCAGGTATAACCGGTTTCTGTCAGAGTTTTGTCTCACGAGTTTGTACTTTTATCACCGGCCAATGCCATCACGTGTGTTCTAAAAAGTTTGGAATCACCCAGACTTCAGAAACTACACTCCCACGGCACTACTAAGCGGCAGTGAATTCTTCTTGATCTCCGTGAGGTAAGAACGTTCGATTTGTGCTCCAGCCACTTTTCCGGAAAACTATGTGTTTTAAAAACATCCATAATATATATATATATATATATATATATATATATATATATATATATATATATATATATATATATATATATATATATATATATATATATATATATATATATATATATATATATATATATATATATATATATATATATATATATATATATATATATATATATATATATATATATATATATATATATATATATATTTTTGTCTGTCCACGTGATTCTGAAGTTATAGCTTGAGCTAAAATCATGAAATTTGGCACAGTGGTAGTCTTTAGCAGTCGCTAGAACCTAACGAAGCCCGTTTTTTGAATTTCGCCTCCGGGAAGTAGGAGCAAAAAAGTGTTTTTTTACCGTTAGCCGTACGGAAGGCGTCTTACGGCGACAGATGCTACTTAAAATTGTCTCTCGCCTGGCGGAGACAGGCTTTTCATCTAGGTATCCTTAAAGAAGAACAAGCTTCTTTCAAGACTCCCTTTATTTCATCATGACACTACTGTTTTATCAGACCGCGTAAATTTCTAACACAGAAATTAAATTAAAATTTCACCTAATAATACGTAGGCTGCTCCATAAGCCTTGCAATATGAGAAACATAGCAAATTTGAACTTGTTTGAATGGTCGCATTAATAAGTATAGAGACAAACAAGTCCAAACATATACTCAGGTTATTCTTGTGCTCAGTCTGTTTGTTACATGATTAGCGGAAAATTGTAAAAATGGCTTGTCTCAGTCACCGTGATTACAGAGTGATGTTCTACTACAACTTCAGACGTGGATTATCTTACCAAGAGTGCCATGACGAAATTTCTGAAACTATCGGCGATAAGTGTCCTTCTGTCTCTACCATATTCCGTTGGTATAAAGAATTTCAAGGATGAATCTTCAACTAGATGATAATAAAAGATCGGGCAGTCCAGTGACGGTTAGGTCTCAAGAAAACATTGCCGCAGTTAAAAATATAATTACAGCTATCCGTCGAATTACTTATAGACAGATTCAAGAGATTTTAAGTATTGGTGCATTTACCTTAAATTCGATTTTGCATAAAGATTTAAAAGTAAGAAACTTATGTTCTTTATGGCTCCTCATTTCCTCGATGAAAGCCAGCAAGCAGCGCGTGTCAATTGGTGTGAAAAAATGTTGAAGAAACATGACTCTGATGAAGGATGGTGATTCAATCGTCACAGGTGACGAAACCTGGTTATATTTTTTCGAGGTTCCCAGTAAATCTGAATCGAAACTATGGGTGTTCGAATATGAGCCAGCACCGACCACAGTTAAACAACAAAGATCAGTTAATAAGTGAATGATCGCAGTATTCTCTGCTAAAAGAGGCCTCATAAAAAGGGTGGTGTTGGATTCACAGAAGACCGTCACCGTTGCTTGGTATACAGGCGTTAGTTTACCCCAAGTTATAAATGAGCTGAAAGAATTGCAACCAAAATTACGTCTCAGTAGGTACTTGGCACTTTCACCACGACAAGGCAGATCGGGCAAGCTTGACTCAGGAGTTTTTGACCCAATCGGGACTCACACTGATGGATCATCCTCCCTATAGCTCGGACCTGGCGCCTTGCGATTTTGAACTTTTCCCTTTTATAAAGAAAAAGTGCATGTGCTTCAGTTTTAAAGAATAAATGGAAAGAGATGTAAAGTAGTGGGTTTATACGTATGCAAAAGTGTGTAGACTCTGATGGCATGTATTTTGAAAAATCTTAATAAATACTTCTGTTTTGCAAAACTTTTAGAGCAACCTACGTAATTATATATAAAACATCCATGGCTATTCAATGCCAACATTTTACGTTCGTTTAAAAACTTTTCCATTAATTTTATTGAATATAGCAATAATACACGTGCCGATCGAAATGTCAATTTTATCCCAATTAATGACTAAATCATATTAATGGCTTTTTAGTATTTTAGTTCTGGTTGTCCTAATTAAAACCTATTAAATAGTTAACCTTAAAACAATCAGTCAATGGATTTACTACTAAAACTACACAAGCTAAATTTAATGATAATTACGCTATATTTTTTTACTGCTAAGTAATTAAAATGAAATTGGTAAAGTCATTTACCCGGACCTTGTTATTAACAAATGGGGGATCCTTTTTAAGTTCCTGCAGAAGATTTGCCAAAAGTTATAGAATTTTTGGACATTGCTGGAATTAACAAATTTGCCAAAATAGCAAATTTTTAAATTATTCGAATAACGTTAAATTTTATTACTATAAAATTTTGCTTCCTTTTAATTCTTATGGGAGGTCCTACAGAACATTTGCCGAAAGTTATAGAATTTTTGGACATTGCTTAACAAATTCGCAGAAATAGCGAATTCTTGAATTTTTCTATTAAATAACGTTAATTTTAATACTCTAAAATGTTGATTTCCATTAATTTGTATGGGAGATCCTTCCTAAGGCCCTAGAGAAGATTTGCCGAAAGTTAAAGAATTTTTGGACATTGCTGAAATTAACAAGTTTGCTGAAATAGCAAATTTTTGAATTTTTCTATTAAATAACGGTAAATTATGATACTCTAAAATTTTGCCCTCCCTTAAATTCGTATGGGAGATCCTTCCTAAGGTCCTACAGAACATTTATACGGAGTTATACAATTTTCAGACATTGCTGGAATTAAGAAATTCGCCGAAATATCGGATTTTTGAATTCATCTTATAAATAAGGTTTAATTTTCATACTCTAAAATTTTGCTCCCCTTTAATTTAGATGGGTGATCCTTTCTAAGGTCCCACAGGAGATTTGCCGAAAGTTATAGAATTTTTGGACATTGCTGGAATTACCAAATTCGCCGAAAAAGCAATTTTTTGAATTTTTCTATTAAATAACGGTAAATTTTAATACTCTAAAATTTTGTACCCCTTTGATTCGTATGGGAGATCGCTGGAATTAAGAAATTCGCCGAAATATCGGATTTTTGAATTCATCTTATAAATAAGGTTTAATTTTCATACTCTAAAATTTTGCTCCCCTTTAATTTAGATGGGTGATCCTTTCTAAGGTCCCACAGGAGATTTGCCGAAAGTTATAGAATTTTTGGACATTGCTGGAATTACCAAATTCGCCGAAATAGCAAATTTTTGAATTTTTTTTATTAAATAACGGTAAATTTTAATTCTCTAAAATTTTGCACCCCTTTGATTCGTATGGAAAATCCTTCTTAAGGCCCTACAGAGTATTTGCCTAGAGTTATACAATTTTTGGACTTGCTGGAATTAAGAAATTCGCCGAAATATCAAGTTTTTAAAATTTTCTTATAAATAAGGTTTAATTTTGATACTCTAAGATTTTGCTCCACTTTAATTCATATAGGAGATCCTTCCTAAGGTCCTTTAAAAGTTTTGCCTAAATTCATGGACTTTGTGCACATTGCTGGAACTCAGAATTCAATGGAAACCCTGCAATTTACTACTGTAGTGCCGGCCTCTAGTTTTAGCTCCATTTTAGGACAGCCCATGTTCGTATAAAGTCCAAGTACTAGGTACCGTTGGTGCCGGGTTTAATTGTTGATGGAGGGTCATTTTTCTCCAGTTTTTTCGGTAACGATGTCTAAGTACTGAAACATGCAACTGTTGCATTTTTAGGTATAATTACTGATCTTTAAATTTTATATATTAAATAGAATTACTGATCTTAAAATATTCCCCTTTTCTTTATAGATGGTGAAGTACAAGAAGATTTTTAAACCAACCTAAATTCTTTTTTTTTTGTTTGAATTTTTCCATGAATGATAGAATGGACCCAAGTCAAGACAGAGAAAGGGTCATTTTTATTATATTATTGTTTTATTTGATAACGGCTGTTATTAACGTTATTCTAAGTCGATGGTATTTCTCTTTTGTTTTTCTTAATATTGTTCTGTCTGTAACTATAGATTTTGTTGCTTGATTTAATGCATTAATGCAATACATTAAGAACTGCATTTTTATTTTTGTTGAAGGGATTAAAAATAACAATAAAGAATTTACGTTGTTGTTTGATAGATAGTAGGTTGTAGCCTTGGTGTTTATATTTTATAGCATTTAAACGTATATAATGTATATATTTATTGTTTGGAAATTTTTGCACCTTTTATTTGGAATTTTGTTTATTGGTCTATTTCTGCATTTTCATGTGTAAGAAGATTGACGACACCGACATTTAAAGCTATCCACATAGATATCCAACCAAAAACAGATTTAAGATTCGTAGTATTTAAAAAAATATATATTTTAACACCACTGCAGTTACATTTTTTAAGGACTGAAATGTACATTTTTTAATTACTAAACACTTTAACACTTCGTTCGGACTTTTTTATTGAAAATTTTCTCCTCTTCAAGGATCTTTTTTTGCAATTTGCGCTATCTCTTCCACGTCAAATGAGCTATCGCTCATATTTGTCGAAGCCCTCTCACTATTTTTCCCAGGAAACACTCTTCTCAACTAGACTCTGTTGTCTCTCCGGTAGCGTAGCGGTCAGAGTCTCACAACAAATTCAATATAAATCAACCACAAAACATAAATCCTTAAACAATCTGTAATAGACAATTAAATAGCTCTTAAAGGTCACTACCGGGAAGAGACTGAACCTGTACAAATTAGGAACAACTTGGACTACCACTGGGCTCCGTCGTCCCCCGCCCAGTCTTACTGGCCGGCATTCTCTCCCCCAAAACCTGAAAAGGTACAAGGGGGAGTGCAAAGAATACATTTATGTATTATATGTAGTTTTGAGTTGTCATGTAGATATATATTTTTTTAAATGAATAAAGCTCTATTGTATGGTATGGTATGGCTCGCCGCGCCGGAGACGGTCGAATCCTCGCCGGGGAGACATATATAGGTAGTAGTTATTTAAAATAACGTCCGTGGTGGCACTACCGCGTTGTCTAAAAGGTGCAGTGAAATGCAATATTTGCATGTTTCAGTGCTTGGACAGCGTTGACGGAACTGGGGAATAAAGATGGGTTAAACATCGGAAAACCCGGCACTTACGGTACTCTGGTACTTAGGAGCATGTATGTATATGTATATGTCTAGCATATATTATATATGTACATGAAAAATCCTTCGTGAGCTGTCACAAAGATAAAAACAAAAAAAAACTATACCCCTCTACTGGGAAACCGGGTTCTGGTTGAACTAGTAATTTTCATAAAGTTTTTTTTGTGTACCAGAATTTGAAACCATTTTTTGACAATCTCCACGTTAAATTTAAATACCTTTATAATCTCGCGAACTAAAAATTGTGTACAGTACGTTCCACAATAATTCGTTGATTTCTCGTTTTACCTGCTACTGTTAGTCTCAAAACTCAATATACTTTGGGTACCCATGTAGGTCCGGACTTAAAATTTTCTTTATTTATTATTGTACCTACTTTTTGGTATAATATGTAGGTTATAGGAAAATTGCAGGTGTTAAATATAAAGCAGAGTCTTTTCGTCTTAGTTCATCAGTCGTTTGGAGTTTGTCAAGATATTTTCGTGTGTGTTATTGAACATCCAAAATAGCTAACCTAAACTATTAATATTAGTAGGTAATCAGGACCTGTACCCTTTCAAAAGGTGCGATGCCTACACAATAAATATTTGTCAAGCAACCTATTTATGGTTGGGTTTTCCACTGAGGGTTGTAATTTAAATTTTATTGCGGTCAAGAAATCAACGAATTATTGTGAAACGTACCATACTAAAACCAAACGTCCTTAAGATGCTACACGTGTCATTCAAATTTCAAATATAAGCTTCTTTTATTAGCAAATTCGAAGAAAGTGTGAACGCAACCAGCACCACTCCTTCAAAACTTATCAGTTGTAATCATCCTTCGTATTAAATTTAATAACTTCGTTAATTCCGGAAATAACCACATAAATTGTGATTGGATTAAATTATTATTTGGAAGAGGGAATTTAGTAACTTTGTATAAAAGTAAATTATTATGCAAAATGTAAAAAGTTGGGTAGGTTAGTAAGATTATAGCTGTTTGGACGGAAATTGTACTGTAATTTAAATAATAACTAAGTTGAACAATGTTTTTTTGCATAAATGAAAGGGAACTGTTATAGCCTCATTTCTTTATCGATTTTAAAAATAATAGGTTTACATAAACTCTCAGAGTTTCGTATGAACACATTGTAATATTTTTAATGCTTGCTTGGGAATAGAGCTGTTGCAATCCAATCCTACGCTTACAGCTCATTTCTGATCCCATCAAAAACATAATGTAAAATAAGGGCCAAGTTCCTATCCAAAAATCTCGGCCTCTTAAGGGGGTTTTTTGGTTTGACGGTCTGATTTTTATGCATTTTTTGGGATTTTTTTGTGAAGACCAGTGAAGAGATAAAACTTTAAAGTTTTTATCATTTATTTATAAGTGTTTAAAGAGTATACATATAAATTTTTAGCTAAAAATATTTATTAGAACTAAAGTTATGGCGCTCTGAAGACACCTGCCACGAAATCAGTTGATTGGCTTATCTGGAACTAAAACAATCGGCAGCGTTTTAATTTTTAATCTTAAATAGATGAAATAAAATATTATGAAAAAAAAATAAAAATTGGATTTTTGACAGATTTCGGAACAAAAAATTTTGAATTTCATGCATTTTTTGTTAATTTTTTGTTAAAAAAATAGAAATATTTTAAATTTAGGGGTGATAATATTCCATGCGTCTATATGTGCTGAGTCAACCCTGTAAATTTAAAGGTTATCAATTACTTTATAAACACAATGTACACTAGTATCCCGCTAATCCGAACTAATTGGGACCGAACTCTGTTCGGATTAGCGAAAATTCGGATTAGGCGAAATTTTGTCACATAATGCCGTATTATTGTCTTTTTGAGGAATATTTAGGGTCTAATATGTAAAATATTAAAGGTCAGACGCTAAATACACCTTTATTATTTAACAATAGATGAAGTAAAGCTGCATTGCGTCAGAAGAAGATCACTGACTTTAAATTGTGCTAGTCAATAATTTGTAAGTGTCTAACAAATAAATAAATTATGTATAAGATTTTCTTAATAAGCGTACGACGTTACTTAAAAAAACTTGTTTTTTTTTTTACTTTTCTTCTTAAATTTGGCCCTGTTCGGATTAGGCGGATTTTCGGATAAGCGATGTTTGGATTAACGGGACTCTAGTGTATATTTTTACAACGTAAAGAAAGGTGGATTTATTTAAGGTGTTTTTTACTAAAACTAGGCAATAAAAAAATCGAAATTTATAGTGTATTTGTTTAACATGTAACCGCCCAATCAGTGTATGTTTCCATTTGATAGTAATTGCTTTCAAGAAGGAGGAATTTTGGAAAAGTGTCCATTTGGAGGTTAGTTCACTTGAAGGCCTCATAACTCAAAAACCAGATGTTGCCGGAAAAAACTGATTTTAGATCGTGATCATGGCCCCAAAAAACCTTCGTATATCGGCGTCACCAGGTCGTTCGACTATTTGAAATGTGCTTTCAACAATTAATGCATTAACCATATTTTCAAACAAGCCTTAGCTGTTGTCTGATCTAACACATATAGATAATTAAAATACTATAAAAAAATCATTTATAAAATATTGCAGTAATAAAATCAAAGAGTAAATAATACCTTTTCTTCGTCGTAGATTATTCAATATGCTAAAGATCTTATCGACATTTTTTAATGGTAATAAGTAATAAGATTTAATTAATACACTGTTTGTGTAATTAATCTTTTTACAGCCCAGGAAGTTTATATTGCGCTACTTAAATTTTCAACTACACCTAATGAAGTAAACTGTCAGCTCTATCCAGTTTTTACAACAAGTTTTTTGACAGTGGTGGAACATTATATTTTTTACCTTACTTTTTTGGAAAATAATTTAATATGAACAAAGCAAACTTCTTCTTCTTTTTCTTCTTTTCTGGGAGCCGTCTTGATTCACTACCGGAGGTAGCGCAGCCTCTTGAGCTTGTTGTGCCTAATCTTCCATTATCTTTTATAACAATCCACCCATTAGTCTTGTTCCTTCTACAAGTCAGTATAACCCCGAGACTGGTTGGTTGATATATTCCTGTGGGCTCATTTCCGGTTGCCCAAATAATGCCTGTTTTTTGTTATGCAATGCACAGGATATGGTAAGCTGTTTCTTTCCCCTCGTCGCACATTCTGCAACTTGGGTCCTCATTGTATGAGCCTATCTTGTGTAGGTGTCCTCTTAGGTTATCATGCCCTGTTTGATTGATTGATTGATAAAATAAATACACAAGTTGAGGTTTTGTCCGCCTCGACACTGCAGCCAACAGGGCTTGTTGTATCTCTTGTGTATTTGTTTCAGTTAAAAAGGTTTGACACCTTAGACAGGTGTAGTAGCCCTTTTACTGTTCTTTTCTGGTCTCCAGCCTCCTGGTGGTTAGTGTCCACCATGAGGTTTTGATTTGTTCTCCAGTATGTAAGTGCAGGGCACTCATATATGATGTGAGAGGCTGTCTCTTCCTCTTCGTCACATAGTCTGCAAATGGGTTCTTCTCTATAGATGCCCATAGTGTGCATATGTTTTCTTAGGGTGCAGTGTCCGGTTATTAATCCTGTCACTATTCTAATCTGATTCCTATTTAGTTTTAGTAATTCACTTGTCAATGCTTTCGATGGTGAGTCCAACATTGATTTACTGTGATTTTGCCTTGGAATGTGGTTCCAGTATGACTGATGTTGTGTTTGAATCCACCGAGTCATGTAGCCACGAACCGAGGCTTTTGGTATTCCAAAAACAGGTTCAGGACCCACAAACATTGCTGCGGAGCCTGCCTGGCCAGGGAGTCTGCATTTTCATTGCCCTGTATTCCCCTGTGTCCTGGCACCCAGGAAAGTGTAACTTGTTGTGTTAGCCAGGTTTAGGAGGCATTGCAGACAGTTCCAAACCAACCTTGAGTTGACTTGTTGGGATGCCAAAGCTTTTATGGCCGCTTGACTATCAGAGAAGATAGTAATGTCCCTGCCCTTATATCTCCTCCTCAAGTTCTCTCGCAGACAAAGTTCAATGGCATATATTTCCGCCTGGAAAATAGTGGCATATTTCCTGGGAGTCATACCATGTATTCCTGCGCCGGCTCCATTGTCAGTCTTGGATCCATCGGTATACCAAACCAAATTCCGAGACTGACCAGGAGATCGCTCACTACCGCCCCAGGTAAGCTGGGTTTTGTATGGTCTGTGTGTATTTATCCGTTTTGGCATTGTATCACTGCTCATCTCAAATATTGGGTTTGTGATACTGCTCGTTATTCTGGTGTGTCCTAGGGCAGGCCCAGAGCACCAGTTGCCGTTACATTTCAGCCTGTATGCCCCAATCCTCGCCTCCGCCTTAATAATTATACCAAGAGGGGAGGCTTAGTAGGGTTTCCATGGCTGCAGTTGAGTGCTTCTAATAGCTCCCGTTATACAAGAATGCTAGTCGCTGGAGTTTGGATAACTCCAGCTCTGCTTTCTCTGTTCTATTTTTGGCCACCAGATAGTTGAACCGTAGGTTATCATGGGTCTTACCACAGCAGTGTACAACCAGTATACTACGCGAGGCTGAAATCCTCAATTTTTCCCCACAGCTCTTTTGGTAGCCATTAGAGCCATTTTGCCCTTATTAATCACATTCTGCATATGTGGATTCCAGGTTAGCTTAGAATCCAGAGTTAATCCAAGGTACTTTACCTCCTGAACATAGCCGAGTGTGGTACCGAAGAAGTGAGGAGATATTAAATCATCCAGCTTCCTTCGTCTAGTGAAGGGTATTAGTGCAGTTTTGCCAGGATTAACAGTAAGGTTTTCCTTGTTGCACCATCCCTCCACAATTCTCAGTGCCCTTTGCATAAGCTCCGAGGTTGTTTTGTTATGCTTCCCACGACAAGTATAGTGATGTCATCCGCATACCCCTGGGTATAGAGCCATTATTATTCAGTTCCACCAGGAGTTCGTCAACAACCATATCCCACAGTAGTGGGGATAGAACCCTCCCTGTGGGCATCCTTTGACCACTGACACCTCCATTGTTTCGCTGAATAACGTTGCTTGCGCTCGTCTGCCAAGTAACATGTTGTTTATCCACCTACAAATGGTGTCGTTAACATTATGTCTGGCAAGAGCCGCGGCCATTGAGTTGAAGGAGGTTCGATCAAAAGCTCCCTCAATGTCAAGAAATGCAGCAAGTGCGATTTCCTTGTTGTTCAGTGCGAGTTCTAATCTGGTCACCAGTTGATGATGAGCAGATTCGCATGATTTTTCTGACTGATAGGCATGTTGGTTTTATCATGCCCTGTTAGTAACCCTACTGTTATGCGAAGTCTTTTCCTACTTCGTCTAAGTAGTTCTTTCTTCGTTCTTTTGGATGGGCATCTTATAAAGCTTTTTCCATGTCTTATTCTACTGAGGTTTTCCCAGTATTCCTCGTGTTTGTTTCGGATCCATTCCCTGATTTGCCCTCGTGCTGTGGTTTTGGTCACTCCAAGGGCACACACACATAGCAAACTTACTTTAAACCTTAGTATAACGTAAAAACCCTTTGGAAAAGGTTTTTCATTCGATTTAGCCATTATGGCCACCAAAAATATGAGTTTAGTAAACGAAAAACTCCACTCTTTAAATTACAAACCGTGGCTATTTAAATCCTGTGGTAAAGCTTGACTTTTAAAAATCCAATTCACGAAAAGTTTTCTAAAAATTCTAGTCTTGAAAATTGATACGCAGGAGCAAAAAGCCAATACAGTCAGGCTATCTAAGGGTTAAAGGCTGTTTTAATGATTACATAAAAAATAAAGTCTTATTCTTTTCAACCCCTAACTATCGAAGACGAAATAATTTCTTCCTCTACAGGAAAAGCCGAACAATTTGCTGAACGATTGGCTATCAGTTTTACCCTTAATTTATCTCTTTCAATAGTTGTTTCCTTTCTAAACGTCGTACATCAGTTATCTAGTTATCAGTTATATAGATGGGCACTCTTCTAGCTTTTGGTTTTGCTGTTAATAGTAGTGCTCTTCACTCTAATATTATGTTTCTCACGACAGTCTTTATTGGCAGAAAAATCCTCAAAACGCCTTTCTCAGATTTGCATTCAGCGTCGACTGAGTTTTTCGAAGCCTTCTAACTATTTTTCGCAGGAAACACACTTTTTGACTAGACTAGTACTTATGTAGAGCATTTAATCCTGAGTAAATCCCACTGTGGACCAATATAATAACGTTAAGAGTCCATTCGCGCCGCGTAAATTGGATCCAATTTGGGGTTTAGGGCATAATGTTTTCCTCAAAAACAGTATAAGTTATCGATAATTTTCAAAAAACTATATGAAAGCCAACATTTAAATCTAGGCTTCTGCTGTAATAGTTTTTTAAATTTGGATTTAGTTTTTAATATTTCCTTGAGTGAAAGTCACCCTAAAATCGGTTATGTTTAGATACTATTTTTTCTTAACTCGACTCATATTTCAAAAATCCGTTACAGCAGAGGCATAGATTATTACCTTACCTTCAAAATGGTGTATAATTTATGTCATTTAAGTGAAAAATAGTTACCGAAAAACGTTATCTCCTGTAGGCTTGCAATCGGAAACAACATCGCTTGGATACACCGAATTTGGAAGAACCTAAATAAAATATAATATTTTTAATGCGGCTATACGAAAATTGTGGTAGTGGGCGTTTGTTAGTCTCCGCCCACCGTCTCCGCGTCCTTTCGCCCGACCCATAAGGTGTAGCGTAAATGCACTTTTAAATGCGGCTGAGATATAGATATTAAAAAAAATAAAGTTTACGTGTATTTTAAATGAGAAATCTTTCCACGCTCTGGAAAAGTACTTAGAATTAATATTAAGGGCTTAAATTTTCATGGAATCTTTTTTGACGCATCTCCAATAAAATTTTGTGTTGGGAGTCAAAAAAAAAAATAGTGGTGAAAAAAAAAACACCTCAATACATACGTCGAATTGAATAACATCGTTTTTTTAAATCAATTAATAAACTTACAAAATGGCATTTACAACTTTTTGTGGTAATAATTTTTGTGGGATTTAAAAAAAAGGCGTTACCATCGGGGAAACTAAGAATCGATCCTAATTTGGTTAGTTTTGGTGAAAAGGCATGCGGTTTAACCCTTACCCGTGACTTGCAAGTGGGAATCTCAAGAGTCAAAGCTGCGGGTGATAAACTCCTGGTTAAAACCCCTTGGTGGGCGTTATCAGAACCACCCTAAGACCATTTAGGAATTTAAGGAGGAAGTCAAATGCTGCCGATTCTTCCTGAAATAGTTTTCCTCAATTTTGTCATTCGAGTACACAGTTGTAGCGTATTTGATATCAACATTTATTTTATTTTCAGAGTTTACTGTCTATTTTTATAATCTAGTCGAGAAGTGTGTTTTCTGCAATAAATAGCTCATTCGACGTCTAATGCAAATCTAAAAAAAGGCAATTGTTATTAACAAAAAACGAAATAAAAAAACCATTTCATTTTTTCATGGTAACTCAAAAACCATAAAAAATAGCGAAAATTGCCAAAAAGATCCCTGAAGAGAGGAAAATTTCCGATAAAAAAGTCCGGACTCCCGGAATTCTATCTCCATTATTTATAATTTTAATTTAACGCTGAAAATGGACCTCCCCGACCTCCGCGCGATTTTTTTGGTTGCGCGCTCGGCGTCAAAACCGAGTACGTCACACTAAATATTTTTTTTAGGGTATTAAATATTAATTGATTTAAAAAAATTAAGGTATATTCAGAATACTTTAAAGAATTTATTTCGTTGATAATTTACCTGAAAGTTAGTTTTTAAACAAGTAAGACAATTGTTAATTTACAAAATTGTTTCGAACTCTCGTCCTCATTGTACATTAAAAAAAAATGTTTAAATAATTGTCGTATACATTTTCCGCTTCGTGAAGCCCTTCTTATATTAATACTTAACAAGATAACGCCATAAAATTTAAAAAAATGTGAATTCTTTGTTTATAAGAATTTCATAACTTTGACAGTATTACTCTGGTTTTTATTTTTTGTCAAAATTATTAAATATTATAAATTAAGCATTACCTTTTTTAAAACTTTTTTAGGGTGATATTGTTAAGTATGTACATAAGAAAGGCTTCACGACGCAATAAATTTATACGACAATTATTTAAAACTTTTATTTTAAGTACAATAAAGACGACAGTTCGAAACAATTTTGTTAATTAACAATTGTCTAACTAATTAATTTTACGTTAAATTTTCAACGGAAATAAATGATTTGAGGTGTTCTGAATACACCATTATTTTTTATAATTTTTTTAATTGGGTATTAAATATTAATTTAATTAATATTTAATACCCAAAGAAAAATTATTTAATGTAACTTACTCGGTTTTGACGCCGAGGGCGCAACCAAAAATAATGGAGGTAGAACTTCAGGAGTTAGGACTTTTTTTTATCGAAAATTTCCTGTTCTTCAAGGATTTGTTTTGAAATTTCCGCTATCTCTTATGATTTTTGAGTTATCATCAAAAATCGAAATGTTTTTTTTTTTTTAATAACAATTTCAATTTTAATTGGCAGAAAAATCCTTAAAACGACTTTTTCGAAATTGCATTCCACGTTGAATGAGTTATCGTTCATATTTTTCAAAGCCTTTTAAGTATTTTTTGCAGGAAACACACTTCTTGACCAGACTCTTAGCAGTTTTGTGTTGAGACACCCTTTAACAAAACCTTTAGAATTTCCGTGGTGCTCCCTAGGAAATTTCTATACTTTTTTCTTAAAATTTGCAGTATTATCGGGTTTCAAAGTTCGTTTTCCTATCGTTGATGTTAATATTAACACCATTCCTAAAAATACAGTTAAATACCTACTTTTGCGCACTGGAAACAAAATCGGTAGCAGCAAACCTTTTTGCATTAAAACTGCATGCGTTTAAAAATGTATTTCTCAGCAACTATGTAGTGTTTACTTTTGCAAAAGGATTATGGTTCGATCGCCTTAATTAACCGTGTGGAATTGTGCTAAATTAGTGTCAAATTTTTTATCCAAAACTGCGTAATGTACTTCTAACAATACGTATATTATAAACACGTTCGCGTTACATTGTAAGTAGCATATTTCTAGGAATTTACAATTATTTTCGGAATAAAATGAAACAGCCCCGCGATAATCATGAATAATCTGTTTTATTACGTTTTTTTTTTGTAAAATTGAGTCTTAACCCACCAAAAATACTTGTGTAAAATAGGGGCAAGTTTTTTACCGATCTACCTGTATTAATGAATGTTCTTTTTTTATTAGTATAGGCAGTTTTTTTCATTAATACAGGCAAATCGGCAAAAAACTTGGAAATTGTTTAGAATGGCAACCTCACCTATTTTTGACCATAAAAAATCGAAAGATTGAGTTATTGACAAGGTTTTTTTTTCAAAATATTCTACTTTTCGGCGCATTAAAGAATATAATTAAATAAATATTTAATAATTTAATTTTCTCAAAGTAATTTAATTAAAAAGGCTTTAAATTTTTTTTGCTTTTGATTAAAATTTTTATAAAATATTTTTTTTAACTTCCACTTTTCCCTAATGTTTATTGAAAATAGAACAATTTAAAAAATGGATTAATTTTTCGATTTTTTATAATTTTTTAAAAATGCAAAATTAACGAATTAATTTTTTCTGAACTGTCAAATATTTTAATTTTTAAATTTTCTTAAAAATAGAATAATTTAAAACAAAAAAAAATTCAAAATTTCGATTAAAAATAAGAATTTTGAAAAATTAAAAAAAAGATTTTTTTTTTTTTTTTTGAAATTATTTGTCTAGTCTGGTCGAGAAAAGTCTTTCCTGCAAAAAATATTTAGAAGGCTTCAAAAAATATGAGCGATAGCTCAATCGACGCGGAATGCAAATCTGAGAAAGGCGTTTTGAGGATTTTTTCGAAATAAAAAAAGTCATTTTGATTTTTGATGATAACTCAAACACCATTAAAAATGGCGAAAATTGCAAAAAAGATCCTTGAAGAGAAGAAAATTTTCGATAAAAAAGTCCCAACTCCCGGACTTCTATCTCAATTATTTATAATTTTAATTTTACGCTGAAAATTGGCCTCCGCGCGACATTTTTGGTTGCGCGCTCGGCGTCAATACCGAGTACGTCACACTAAATAACTTTTTTTAGGGTATTAAATATTAATTGAAATTTTTTTAAAAAATTATGGTGTATTCAGATTTTATTCCCGTTAAAAATTTAACTTAAAGTTGATTTTTCAACAAGTAAGACAATTGTTAATTAACAAAATTGTTTCGAGCTTTTGTCTTCATTTTACATTAAAAAAAATGTTTAAATAATTGTATAAATTTTTCGTGTCGTGGAGTCTTTTTTATATAAATACCTAAGAAGATCACGCCATAAAAGTTTAAAACATTTTAATGCTTTGTTTATAAGAATTTTATAACTTTGACTATTTTACTCTGATTTGTTTTATTTTTTGTTAGATTATAAAACTGAAAACTGATTCAAATATTTAAGATGGGATTTCTTAACTCACTTTAACATGATTTGTGCGTATGATGGAGCACCATACCATACCACTTACCAAGTTTATGGTGCACAACTTCCGTTTCGGCTGTGGTGCCAGACAATGCCATCATCTGTTTAATACAATAGTAGCAACAGCACCATTTTGTTACAGCAATGCTCTGATACTAGAATACTTTAAGTTCCCCGCGATTTAGTTGAAGTCACTTCCATATTTTCACCAAATCCAATAACTGAAACCAAACAAAAATGTATGAAACTCCCAATCATATATTAAAAGTCCTTTTTTTGTTACTTTTTAAAGAAACACAGTTAAACCTACCTTTATTTTACGTTATCCAAGGCTCCGGCAACTGTTTCGGCCTTCCTTTGCCATCATCAGTGTTGTACGGCCCTTGGGGGCAACAACAGACAGCCGCCTACTCATTATAAGGGGTTCTTCAAGCTAAAACGTAGGCCGCTGCCAAGAAGACACTTAGGCTTTGAAATATTAGCAACATCAATTTTAATATACTATTGAAGATAAGAAAAACTCTGGATCTTAATTAGCAAAATTAGTAGAGTTTTCAAAGCCTTTTGGTGTATTCTTAATTTAAAGTTGTATAGTAGAATTAATTGGTGTTAGCCTAAAAAAATAGACTAATTAGTATATTTGAAAAACCCTGAAAAAAATTAGTAAATTAAAAAAAATACCAATAAATATGTTCAAAAAATTGCAATACCCTGAAAAAAATTATAAATTAGTCTAAAATTAAAATGACGCGAAAAAAAAACGGAATTTTAGTACACGTGAAGAACTAAATTACCTAAAAAAATAATAATAATAGATAAAAAAACTTAAATACCTGAAAAAAAAACAAAATAATTAGTACAAGAAAAAAAAAATTATTACTAGATGAAAAAAAAATAAATTTCTGAAAAAAAACGAAATTATTAGTACATAAGAAAAAATAAAATACCTGAAAAAAAATGAAAATAATTGGTATATGAAAAAAATTAAAATACCTGAAAAAAAACTTAGTATATGAGCAAAACTATAATACTTTAATTAAAATTGTAATAATTAGTATATAAGAAAAAATAAAAAAACGAAATAATTAGTACATAAGAGGAACTGAAATACCTGAAAAAAAAAATCGAAATGATTAGTACAAAGAAAAAACCAAAAAACCTGAAATAAAATCGAAATTAGTAGTATATGAGAAAAACTAAAATACCTAAAAAAATCGAAATAATTAGTACTTGAGAAAAAATTAAAATACCTGAAAAAAAAACGAAATAATTGGTACATGAGGAAAAATAAAATGCTCCGACACAATGGTAAATAATATATTTAAAAAGTAATATACCCTGAAAAAAAGACTTATAAGTACAATATTAAAATACCCTGAAAAAAAAACAGTTTAATTAGCACCTTAAAAAATTAAAATACCCTGGAAAACAAGGATTAAAGAGGAATTTACGAATAACGTAAGTTAATACTTTATATCTGAAAACACACTCTTCGAATAAGTGAGCTTTAATTTTGGTAGTATCAATAGATTTTAATTTTTTTTTGCTTCTATTTACAAAAAACACTGTACGCACCAACTCCTTGGAAGTAATGGCCTACTTTGCAACACTTCCCACTTTTATTTATTTATTTCATTCCATCCATAATACTAAAAAACCAGTAACTTTCTTCATTCATAAAATAATATTTTGCATCTGCAACGCTTTCTTAAATAATTATCTTCTTCTTAAAAATGGATTATCGATACATACTGCCCACCTTAGAAAAATATTGTGGCGTTTGCGACGCATTTTTGTTTCTTTTTAACTAGACTTCTAAAACGGTATATTAATTTATATACTGCCTTCTACATGCCCTTTTGATTAATTATCTTATTCTCGATAATTAAAAAGTGGTATAGATTACCTAATTACCTAATAATTTGATTTTAATTTTTTTTTAAAGAGAAACAAAATGACAAATCAATCTAAATATTTTTTATTGTTTAAAACTTTTATACATTCCTAAATTAGATACATACATTTTAGATAATAAATAAGTTTATTTATCGCGAAGCTTGGTATTTTTTTAGCTGGACTTCTATTTAACCTAAACCACTAATGTAAAAACTGCTTTCTTTATTAAAAAATGCATCTGCGATGCCTTCTGATTAGGATTATGTAGTTCTCTAAAATTACTAAGAACTAGCTATTAATATACTGCTGTCTATATACAGTAAAATAACTGTGGCGTCTGCGACGCTTTTTTTTGGTGTTTCCAACTTCTAAAAGAAGTTTGCATCTGCCCTGCTTTTTGGTGAGATTATTTCATCCAAAGACGGTGGCCGTGATGGTCTTTTAACAGCAACAAGGCAACAATTTTCCCTGATCGTGTGCCTATACACTTATCTATACTGCAGCCGTGACAACAAGTGTAATATCTGCATTGACCTGAATCTATAACACATAATGAAAAAATTGTTGCGTCTACAACGCTTTTTTGGTTTATTTTTCTACTATCCTGTTCTTCCCACTATAAAGAACTATTGGTACATTATTTGCCTACATTAAGAATAATTTGAGGTGTTCGCAACGCTTTTTGAAACATATGAAACATCATTTAAGCACAACTGCTAATGTGGACAGTAATATAGCAAATGGTATTAGCTATTTTTATAAACATATCTCTTTAATTTATACAGTGCTTCCTATATTTCTAAAAAATAATATTTTGCATCTGCGATGCTTTTTTAAATTAATTATCTAGTTTTCCTAAATTACGAAGACGACCTAATAATACAGTTCGGTTTATATTAAGAGAAATCTGTCGCGTCTGCGACGCTTTTTTGTTTTTCTTAACTGGATTTGTAAAATGTCCTAACATGTTAATTTATACAGTGCTTTCTATGTTCAAAAAATATATATCATGCATCTGCAATGCTTTTTTAATTGTTTATCTGATTTTTCATGATTACGAAGTACTATAGATACAGTACTGTCTAGTACATCTAGAAAAAGTTTTTACCCGTATACTCTAAAATAGAAATTAGCCAAATAATTTATAACCCTATCGGTACCCATAGTCGGAAGACCCACAAGGGGGATTGGTGTCAGGGGAACTATGCCATTAGAGCACCCCGAATTATGTATACTAGCAGCTATAAAGTCCGGCAAAATTCTATAGTAAAGAATTATTGAATTTACCCTCCTAGCAAATTTACCACACCCTAACCGATAGTTAGGTACCCCAAAAATTTTAATAATAATCTTGTTAATTTGTAAAAATTTAAAAAATAGCTAATACCACTTGCCTTCTAAGAAAAAAGCCTATTCTATATCTTTAATTAATATTTTGCACGATGCTTTTTTGAATATTTTTCTGTCTTTCCAGTAGTACCTATGTAAAGAAAAAAATAAGACGTCTGCAACGTTTTTTTTGTTGTTTTTAACTTAGTTACCTAGTTTTTAATGATTACGAAGAACTATTGATACAGTACTGTCTGCATTAGAAAAAATAAGGCGTCTGCGACGCTTTTTTTTGTTTTTTTTTAATAACTATTTTGTGTCCCGTAATATTTAACAACTATTAATACACTACTCTACATTAGAAAAAAATTGTGGCGTCTGCGACGCTTTTTTGTGTTATTTTTAAACTGTCTTGTTCTCCCTAATATTAAAGAACTATTGGTATATTACTGTCTACATTACGGATCAATTGGGGCGCCTGCGACGTTGTGTTATTTTAAAACTGTCTTGTTCTGCCTAATATTAAAGAACTATTGGTATATTCCTGTTTACATTTGGGATAAATTGTGGCGTCTGCAACGCTTTTTTGTGTTTAATTTAAAAACTGTCTTGTTCTTCCTAATATTAAAAGAACTATTGGTATATTACTGTCTACATTAGGAATAAATTGTGGCGTCTGCAATGTTATTTTTTTTTGTTCTTTCTAATATTAAAGAACTATTGGTATATTATGTCTACATTAGGGATACATTGTGGCGTCTGCAACGCTTTTTTTGTGTTATTTTAAACTGTCTTGTTCTCCTAATATTAAAGAACTATTGGTATATTATGCCTACATTAGGAAAATTGTGGCGTCTGCGCTTTTGTGTTGTTTTTAACTAGTTCTTTTAAATTATTAAAGAACAAATTATAATATGCACTGTCCTACATTAGGGATAAATTGTTGCCTGCAGCTTTTTTGGGTTAAATTTTGTTGTAATGTCTTTTCTTAATAAAAGAAGATTTTTATTTTTATCGACATTAAAAAATGTGGCTTCTGCTAGATTTTTGTGTGTTTTTAATGGTATTTTCCCCTAATATTAAAGCACTATTGGATATTACTCTCGAATTAGAAATTTATTTTAGCTCTAGTAAACACAGTGTTGAATTTTAAAAATTTGAATTTTTATAAAGTTTAAAAAATTATACATTATCATCTAAACGTAGGATTAAATTGGGCGTCTACGTTTTTTTGTATTGTTTTTAAGCTAGCCTTTCAAAATATCATAAAACAATAATATATACTACACCGCTTTCCGCATTAATAAAAAAATCGATGCTTTTTTGGTAAGATTATTTCAGTGAAATGCGGTGGCCGTGATGGTCGTTTAACAGCAACAAGGCAACACTTTTCCCGGATCGTGTGCCTAAGTACACTTATCTATACTGCAGCCGTGACAAAAAGTGTAATATCTGCATTGACCTGAATCTATCTACATAATAAAAAATTGTTGCGTCTACAACGCTTTTTGTGTTGTTTTTCAACTATCTTATTCTTTCTACTATAAAGAACTATTGGTACATTATTTGTCTACATTAAAAATGATTTGAGGTGATCGCAACGCTTTTTGAAACATGAACCATAATTTAAGCACAACTGCTAATGTGGACAGTAATATAGCAAATGGTATTAGCTATTTTTAAAAACATATCTCTTTAATTTATACAGTGCTTCCTATATTTCTCTTTAGGTAAAAAGCACAGAAATAGTATAAAATTTTAAAAAAATGCTTGAATTGTTATAAAGTCTTTAAAAAAGTTATAAAGGTGCACTAAACGTAGACAGCTATTAAAATTGCCTATAAAATAAAAAATATATAAGCCTATTTTTTGTAAAAACAACTAATAAAAAGAGTATCTTGTTTTGCCTAATATTAGAATTTTCTTAAATCAAAGATTTTGCAGATACGATACTTTTTGTTAGGACAGCCGTATATTTGTCTTAGAATTTTTAGAGTAGAAACATTTTGGTGATTATTGCCAAATATATTAAAAAAAGATCAAAAATAAAAAATATTTAAGCTTGGTTTTCGAAAAAACATAAAGATTTTACTTACATAATTTTTAAACATTAAATAATAACAAGTTTACTTACTTGGCTACAAATAAAGTCGAACATACGGTTTATTAACATGAACGAACCAAAAATCTCTTTTTCTGAAAGAAAAAAGCTGAAATTTTACAAGTACCAAGTTGCTTGTTTCTTGCAATCTTCTTAGATGCTCAAGCGGTTTCACTGATAATAAAAACGAAAGCAGGGTTTATTACTAAGAGATACTACTTACTACTAGGGGCCCACTAACCTGAAACAATAGAAAAAAACTTTAAATTATACATTTTACTTATTGTGTTTATTTTACGTTATTTTGTCCTTAAATTTTCCTCACTAAAAATAATTTGACTCGTTTGTTTCATTGTCAGAAATGATTTTATTGTCAAAAATTATTTGATTTGAATACATACCACCTTCTCAAAAAATGTAGTGGTATTAGTAATACTAAATTGATCTTAAAAAAATATCAAAAATTAAAAGGTTCTTACAAAAACAAACAACCACTGTTTTTGTCCGGGCGGATTCTACCCATTTTAACTAAATATATCTTACAATGGCAAATGTATCAAACGCGTCGAATTATTTCAAATGGTTCCCCCAAAATGTTTTCTATCTTAAAATACTATTTTTATTTATTATATGTACAGTAACGGCCATTAAATCTTGAGCAATTTTTTGTCCCTTTCGTAAAATAGGCTTATACCACCTTCTACTGAATATAAATACCTGTTGAAAAACCTAATAAAGAAACAGGTGTCCGTTGTCAGTGTCTAATATATTTTTTAAAATGCCAAACTTAACTTTGGGTCAAAAAGTATTAATTATTTATTATATTAAGCATAGAGGTTGGCCAGAAAGGGATGTTTCGGAAAAGCTTAACATCCCAAAGAGATTTATTTTGTTAAAAAAATGGCAGGAAACACACGTCTTTGAGAGAAGAGCTGGAAGTGGTCGCCCCAAACTATCGAATCAAAAACAAGACAATAATTTAGTTAATAGTGATGAGCGAGACCGGTCTTGGTCTTGCGGTCTTGGTCTTGGTCTTGCAAGACAAGAAAGATGCTCCTTGCAGCAAGACCAAGACCGGGGTATGCAAGACCAAGACCAAGACCGGGGTATGCAAGACCAAGACCAAGACCGAGGAGTGCAAGACTACGCAAGACCAAGACCGACCTGCAATACTCTTGCACTTTTTTATTATATCATGACATGACATGACATGACATAAAAAATATGTCGCGAACTGCCAAAAAAGGCAATTATTTAATAAGTTACAGGTTTCTTTAATAAAATAATAATAATATCGGTCACTTTGTTCTTATATATATTATATACATTCAATAACATGTTTCAAAAATAATAAGATTGTGACTTAATGGTCTGACAAAGATCAATATCTCCAAAACCATTAACGACAGAGAAAAACTACAACAAAGGGGTGCAATAGTTATAGAAGCCTAAAATTACTTTTATATTCCTATTTTTTTAAATTAACTATCTAGTGATGCCACTTACAGGGTGGATCAAAAAATTCCAAAATCCCGTAATACCTTAATTTTTTTTACACGGAAAGAAGTGGCACCATTAGATTGCTTTCTAAAACTAAGATATAAATGTATAAGTAATAGATTAATAAAAAATATATTTGTCATGTCGTATAGGAATACTTTTTATATAAATGAATTTATAATATTACTTCCGGTTTAGACGGAAAAGTCACAACAATGCCAAAAGAATAATGATGACATCATTTTTGTCAACACCGAGAATGATATTTAAAAACCATGTACGTCGACATTGTTCCTATATACAGTTTAATAATTTTCAGCATTATATACAGGGTGGCGATTTTTATAAGTGGATTTTTCGCCATATTTTTTTAATTTTAGGTTAAAGGCTAAAAATATGGGAGTTTTCTTAAGTGGCAGTGGATTATTCGGAAAATTATGAAATTTTTTTTTACCATTATGAACGGTTTCGGAGATATCGAGCTTTGTCACACTATTGAGCCACCCTGTATATGCAGAATGTTTATAAAGTATTTGTACAAACTTTGTACGGCACATATTTGACCAATTTAAAAATAAAAAGTTTATAGGAACCAAAAAGTTTCTTAAATAACTTTTTTTTTAATCAGAAACCAATGTTTACATATCAGAATCGTTTTCACGAAAATTTTACATCTGGTCTTTTTTTTCTGTTCATACAGTATACAGTTTTATATTTGTTTTAATTTTATATGCTTTTTCAAAGAAAGTTTAAATAATTTTTATCACTATTATGTTTTTATATGCCACTAAATGTATAAAAGCAAGTTGTGTCTCAATTCAACTAAAAATGGAGAGCTATAAATAAATAAGCCCCTACATTTAAAATATGCTTTTTAGTCAAATAATTCAAATGTTCGTGTATACGATTAAAATTGGTATATTTTAAAATTTTAAAGCAAAAAATATAGTCCCCATCTTTATTTATTTTTAAGTATTAAAAAATATATTTATTCAAGACTGCTTAGTTCAAATTGTTTTTACCTATAAAAAGCAAGACCAGCAAGACTCTTGCAGCAAGACCAAGACCAAGACCAAGACTGGTCAAGACCAAGACTTGAAATGGCTTGCAAGACCAAGACCAAGACCAGGCTTGCAAGACCAAGACCAAGACTAGCCCGGTCTTGGTCTTGGTCTTGCTTTGCTCATCACTATTAGATAATGTTTTGAGAAACCAATCATTTAAATCTGTAATTACAGCAAAAAACGGAAAGCAATTTCCCAGCATCATGGTTAGAACGGCACGGGGAGGAATAAGGCAAATATCCGAATTGCCTAAAAACCGTTTTTAACAAATGCAAGTAAAGAACAACGCATTGGATGTGCTCTACACTTTAGCTTGGAACCTCCGATTTTTTGGGAAAATATAATATTCACCGATAAAAAAGTGTTTCAGTCGTGCTACAATGGGATACTTAAGGTATACAGGCCTCAAGGCACACGATTTGATGAAAAATATACCCAAAAGAACAGAAGTAGTGGGTGATTTTCGGTAAATTTTTGGGGTTGGCTGAGTGCACAAGGACTTGGTGCACTTGGTTATCAAAGGAAGGTTCAATGCGGAGGTATATATATACTATTACAGAATATTATGCTTCTTTCTGTACTGGATCGATTTCTGGACAGAAATTTTATTTTTCAGCAAGATAAGTGTCCCGTTCATACGGCCCGGCAAGTCGATGAATGGATGGAAGAGCAGCGATCCGGGTTTTACCGTGGCCCGCACGTAGTCCGGATTTAAATGTTGAAAATGAGTTTAGGCCGCAAAATGTAAATGAACTTAGATAAAATTTTAGAGGCGTGGAATGAGTTACGAGGAAATACGGACTACGTCCGGGCTTTGGTCCATTCGATGCCTGAAAGTCTAAACTCTGTTTAAAAAAACGGGACCGCAATAAAATATTTAGTTTGTTTGGAAGGATATTTAAGTTTGAATTTATTAATTTGTTAGTTTTTATAAAATATAAATATTTTCTTTTACCTTTTGCTTTATTTATGGTAATTAAAAGTAAAACAAGGTAGCAAAGAACAATTTACAAAAATTGGCAGAAAAGACAAAATTTGACAAATTTTTTTCCCAAGATTTAATGGCTGTCACTGTACCCATAGAGAAGTCGATATTCTTTCCCTCCCAGATCCTGTTACTAAGACCCCCCTTAATTAATCACAGATTATTTTAAATTATTTAAACTTATTTTTTTAAATCTTTTGCTCACAATATGTAAAATGCATTGTTCTTGTTAGTGAAAATAAAATATCTTACCTGTGTTAAACCTGAAGAGACCGGTGAAGCAGATGTCCACCACACTGCCCCATAATCTGCTCCACTCCTCTCTGCTCCAATCCAAAGCATGTGTCCCGAACATTAAAGATTATTTTATGTTTTCAAGATGGCACTTGATTGAAGCCCCTTCCATATTGTCACTTGCATCATTTAGATATACTTAAGTGTTACTTGACCTTAAGGGTTACATGGGTTTGAAATTTTGAAAAAAATAATTTTTATCGCTTCATCTTACAGTACATATTAAGAAGAGTATTTTCCTTAAGTTTTTAAATCGATCTATATAAAACTGTAGGAGATAGACAATTTCCCCTAAGACGGAGAAATTATCTGGATAATTTTTATGTTTTTCGTGCAAGAGCAATATGCGAAAAACAATTTCCTCTTGAAGGAAATTGCCCCTGGAAGCAACAAGCAAACAGATCCAGAAACCAATCGAAATGAAATTGAAATAAAATTTAAATTTAGGAATTTCGAAATGCAGAACAGTCTTTCTGCTTTGCTGAATTACGGTGTTAATTTTTAAAATAATATTTTACACAATTAAATTATTAGCGATTCGATACGATCAATCCGATCTTTTCCGAACTTTAGCCAAAAAAAGACCGGAAAGTGTCGCGATCCATCCAGTCCTTTGGGTGCGTTAGACTTTGGGACCGGATCGATTTACTGTCCCGATCCATCCGATCTTTTCAGAGGTACGTTAGACTTAAAAAGACGGTACGATTTTCCCGTGATCGGCTTCTGTATCTTATGCCACCTTGAAAAATACGCGCCGCGGTTATTTATGTATATTTTAGTTGAACACTGTTCAAGTTCTTTGTTCTTTTACACTGGTTCATTTGTTCTATTCCGCTCTTCAGGATACGAATAATGGGGCATCGATATACCCAGAGCAAGCCGGCTTGCCCAGACCTTTTTAGATTTTCGGAAAGGTGTAGTACGCGCTTTTAAACCACCGACGTTGGTTTAGGAAAAACCCTGAAGGAGCAGATTTCGACACCGGTACGCAGTTCTGAAACAAAAAAATAAAAAGGTTTATACAAGAAAAATTAAAATAGTTCTTGAATTTTACACAATTAGAACATTTTTAATATCTTTTTCCACTGAAAATAAAAACTTTTTTTTAAATTTCGTTTTTATTTTAAAAAGTTTGTGTTGAAAACTTAAAAAAATCGTTTCTTTAAAACTCACGAATATACAATACATTTTGTAGCAGATGTATGTAGATTAAACTAGTTTTCTCGATTTCGTTACTTTTTCTTTCATGAAAATAATGAAAATGTAAAACAAGGCAATATGTTTATCCGACACAATTTTAAAAATTGTTAATACTCTTTTAATTTTAAATTACTTTACCCCAAAAGCCTGACTATGACGATTTAATATATTTAAATATTCGAATTCATTAAAAGAAGGAAATATATGAAAATATCACATAAAATATCAGCCTCCTCCCTCGTTCTTCCCCCAAAAAAATTGTAAAATACAATAGACCGCTGCTTACTCTTCTAAGGTGTAACATGTATATCAAATTTAAAAATTATTATCTTATTTCATAGGGTTAGAGCACGAAAATACAGACCGACAGATAGAGAAAAATGGGAAACTATGTATTTGAGCAAGTGGTTAATAATTTTGAGCGTTTTCGTAAAAATTTACTATTGTCTTTAAGGGGCCGTTCAAAAACTACTTCACGCTGAATTTCACTATTTTAAACCCCTTCCCCCCTTCGTCACATCAAGTCATATTCTTTGTGACCCCCCTATAACTATTACGTCACAAAAGCGTGACCCCCTCCTCTATAAATAGCCCCTTTTAATTTAATATAGCACACATAAACCTATTTAAAAATGTGTTTAGTGCGGGCCTGGTCAGAAAAAGAGTATATTTCTTATTTACGTTTATTTTTTGCCTTGTTTAATCACGCATTAAAAATTAGTCGCTTTGCTTTTACCAGACGAGGTGAGGGTTTATTTTATTATTGTTAAATCGCGAAAATGACACAATACGTAAACGAGAAATTCGTGGATATGTTGCTGATTTTTTATAGAGTTTCGTCAATATACGGCCGCTGCTTCCAGATTGTACGCGTGACGGTTTCCGTTGCGGGTTCATCCAACAACAAGTTCTCGGGTGATTGCAAGTCAGGTCGGTTTAAGTAAAAAAAAGTGTGGACAACATTGCGGTAAAATCAGTTGTATCTCGTTTTCGTTCAACGTGTCCAAGCCCTGCAGCCAGAAGACTTCCCCCGTAGAGTTCAGTTTTGTGTTCACCCGAAATGAAATTAAAAATTCCCGACAGGACCGTATTTAACACACTAAATAAATGTAAGTTTATTATTTTTCAGTATTTTGAAGAAAGTTATTTGAAAAAGTTGTTTATTTTATTGAGTTCTATACACAAATGGCTTTCTATCGTGACAAAAAAATAAAATTAGAAAATTAAAAAATTAAAAAAATAAATTTAGGAAGAGTTGTTTTATGAAGTGCGATCGTCACTTTATTTTAGACCCCCCGGCCCCTCTTGTCACACTAAGCCATACCTCCTTTCCCCCCTGTTATGGAACGTATTTTTAACGGCCCCTAATTTTAAATGTTACTTTCCTCGTGCCACGCAATTTAACATTAGAATACCTCAAAAGCCATTAAGTTTATCAAGTTAATTCAAAAGTCTTGTGAAAAACTAAGCAGAAAATAAGCAATATTATTATTATTAAAAAAGTAATAACGAAATAGTGGTAAAAAAATGAATGAAATTGCTACGACACTGGCCCGTAATAGTTAAGAAAGTTTATCATTAAAAGATGTATTTTAGTCAATGTTCTAACAGTCCCAGGTTTCATTCAAATAAAAAAAAACTATTTACAATAAAAGAACACTTTTAAAAACATATTAAATAATTTTTAAAAATATTTTTTAATTTTACCTATATTGTGTCATTAAATGTTTAAATTAAACATTTGCCCCACCCCTACTTTTTGTAGTCAGTATTCGTCACTGATTTTAACATCTGTCAAGATAGTATTAGACCACACTTATAAGCAAACCCCTGATGCATTGGAAAACCTTAATTTTATTTTCCCCCAAAGCAACGATTTTTTTGCTTTAACTTACTAGCTTTACAATAGATTTTGGGTCCGTTGTCGTTTAGCGTCCAGCGATTTGAAAAAAATAAAATTACAGATAAAAGAGCACATTTTGTTTAGTAAATTTAAAAAAAAATCCCAAAAATGCATTTTTGTAGAGAAAAATTAATTAAATGTCGAAAAAATACTATGTTTTTAGGTTAAGTAAAAGGCCAGATTTTGCGACGTTGTCAAATAAAAAAAAGGATTTCAATTAGACTTTAAAGCATTATGGAGGAAATAATAATATACAAATTACAAAAAATAACACATTTTTAAATAAGGTAATAATCTGGAAGTGGGGTCCACCCTATTTTTAGCTATAAAAAATCGAAAAAATTAAGATATCAAACTTTTTTTTCATTTTGTTCGACGGCGCTTTATGATAAAGAAAATTTACAATTTAACGAGGAAAACCTAACGAGAACTAACCAGAACTAAGTAACAGTTTGGAGGTTGTTTGTTAGTTCTGGTTACTTTTTTCCATAAAACCTTATTTTTGGTAAATGTAAAAAAAATGTCAACAATAACAAATTATTAGAAAACATCTTCTACCATTGCTTATTCAAGCAGGGAAACGTCAACAGAACGACATCGTATCATCTCTTTAATGTATTCTTGCTCACTTTTTTTCATGTTAGTCAGCCATTACTTTAGTATATTTTATATGGGAAATAAAGAAATTATTTTATTTTGTGAAAAATGAGATTGAAAAAAATTTTTTTTTAGACCCTATGTTTTATTATGGTGTAACAAATTTTTATCAACATATTGCTCTTTAAAAAAAAACGTTAAAGTTCAACTAAGTCATTATAATATTTTAAATAATCTAGAAAAAATCGTTTACAGCATAATAACCAAAATCGTATATACCTATTTCTAATAACCAAGATTTTTACTAGACCAATTTCTTAGCATATCACTTAATATTCTAAAAAATATTTTTAAAATTAGAACATACCATTGTGATGCACTTGTTTAATCCTTCAATAGGTCTGTTCAACTTCACTACCCGTATATCTGCACCTTTTCACTTCACTAACAATATGTGTTCACTTATTTTACTTCACTAGTGCCTTTTTAACACATAATTTCCATTCACTTTAAACATAAACTAAAACAATTTTTAGGTTCCTTCCTCCGATGTTACCTGTTCAGTATCTCTTACACAAATGATTCAGAATCTTTACGGGTATAAAAATTATATAAGATTTTTTTCTTATCCGGATATCCGAGTTGGCAGTGATTCACCCCTTTTGTGTAACTTGATTGTGCTAGAAATATATTTCATTCACTTAGTAAAGGCATCCTTGTAGGTCATGGAAATGTGACAGATTACCCGGGTTTAATCTGACTTAAGTGGCTTCGGTGAACTTTAACGTCATTTTTAAACAGCAATATTTTTATATATTTTTTTTCACTTATTTGTTACACCATAATAAAACACATAGGGTCTGAAAAAACTAAGTTTTTACTCACATTATCAAAAAATAAAATAATATCTTTATTTCCCGTATAAAATATACTCAAGTAATGACCGACTAACATAAAAAAAAGTGAGAAAGAATACATTTGAAAGAGATGATATGATGCCGTTTTGTTGACGTTTCCCTCCTTGAATAAGCAATGTTGCCAGATGTTTTCTAATAATTTGTTATTATTAAAAGTTGTTTTTTTTTCTTTTACCAGAAATGAAGTTTTTTTATGGAAAAAACTAACTAGAACTATTAAACAACAACTTTAAACTATTACCAAGTTCTGGTTAGTTCTCGTTAGGTTTTCATCGTTAAATTGTAAATTTTCTTTATCATAGATCCCACTTCCAGGTAATTACCTTATTTAACAATATAACTAGGAAAATTATATATTTGTATGTACCTATTTACCAATACTTTTGGTAACAGTGCTGTATAGATTTTATTTTCCGGTACCAGAAAGTGAATAGGGGTACTGGGCAGGGTAAAATAGGTAAAACGAGGTACTGTTCTTTAAGATTACACAATTATTTAAATTAATTTTTTGTAAATAATTTTGATAAGAATTAGAACATATTGGAGAAATCCCATATTTTAAATTTAAATTATTATTATATAATTCGGTTATACAATCAAAAATGTGGTGAGTATTTGACAACATCGCAAATTATTTACTTATGGGATATGAGTCCGGTAAATATTGCTGACCCCAAAATTTGTAGAAAAATAATAATTTTTGTAGACTTAAAATTTGATTTAAGTTTTTAAAACGAAGTAAGCACCTGTTTTCTAACACTAAAACTAATCAGAAATAATTAAAAGGAATAGAAAATAAATTTAAAATACACCTTTGCAATTAATAGTTTTTATTAATAATTAAAGAATAAAATAGTATTATAAAATCAAAAGGAGTTTTTTCCTAATTGAAAACTTCAGTTATATCCGTATTTTTTTCTATACTGTGCTGAATTAAGGGATATAATTAAACTTCACTGTTTAAAGGCAACAAATAAAAAAAAACCACTATAAAACTGAACTAACTGTTCTATTGGGTTTATGGCCCATGTTTTATTAGGAAGGAATAAGGATAGATATACTTAAAATGAAAAAATAATTACGGTGTTGTCAAGTGTCTTAAGTTAAAAGTGAACACATTTCAGAAAACAAAAATTTTAAATTAAATTTTCAGGTGATACATTAATGCGCCCTTATATTATTATTAAAAACAAGTAAAGATAAGATGTAAGTCAAAATATTATAATATTTTAAAGAATCTAATACAGCATACTAACCAAAATTGTATAAACCTATTTCCAATAACCACGATTTTTTTTACTGGACCAATAAGCACCACTTAATATTCTAAAAAATATTTTAAAAATTAGAACATACCATTGCGATGCACTTGTTTAATCCTTCAATAGTTCTGTTCAACTTCACTACACGTAAATCTGCACCTTTTTACTTCTCTAACAATATGTCTTCACTTATTTTACTTCACTAGTGCCTTTTTAACACATAATTTCCACTCACTTTACACATAAACTAAAATAATTTTTAGGTTCCTTCCTCCGATGTTACCTGTTCAGTATCTCTTACACAAATGATTCAGAATCTTTACGGGTTTAAAGATTATATAAGATTTTTTTCTTATCCTGATATCCGAGTTGGCAGTGAATCACCCCTTTTTTGTAATTTGATTGTGTTAGAAATATATTCCATTCACTTAGTAAAGGCATCCTTGTAGGTCATGGAAATGTAACAGATTACCCCGTGTATAATATGACTTTAGGGGCTTCGGTGAACTTTAACGTCGTTTTTAAACAGCAATATTTTGATATATTTTTTTCACTTATTTGTTACACCCACAATAAGACATATAGGGTTTGAAAAAAATAATTTTTTCACTTACATTATCACAAAATAAAATAACTTCTTTATTTCCTATATAAAATATACTTAAGTAATGGCCGACTAACATGAAAAAAAGTGAAAAAGAATACATTAGCAAGAAATGATACGATGTCGTTCTGTTGACGTTTCCCTCCTTGAATAAGCAATGTTGCCAGATGTTTTCCAATAATTTGTTATTATTGAAAGTGTTTTTTTTTCTTTTACCAAAAATAAAGTTTTTTTTATAGAAACACCTCAGTAGAACTATCAAACAACAACTTTAAACTATTACCAAGTTTTGCTAGTTCCTGCTTAGTTCTCGTTAGGTTTTTTCGTTAAATTGTAAATTTTCTTTATCATAAATGCGTCGTCGGACAAAATAAAAAGAAGTCTGATATCTTAATTTTCCGTTTTTATAGCATATAAAAATTGTATAAACCTATTTAATAAAGATTTTTCTGGCAATACACTTAATATTCTAAAAATATTTTAAAATTGAACATACCATTGATGCCTTTATCCTTAAGTCTTTGATATCTGACCTTTTCACTTCCTAACAATATGTGTTATATTTTACTTCACTAGTGCCTTTTTAACACATAATTTCCACTCACTTTACACATAAACTAAAACAATTTTTAGGTTCCTTCCTCCGATGTTACCTGTTCAGTATCTCTTACACAAATGATTCAGAATCTTTACGGGTTTAAAGATTATATAAGATTTTTTTCTTATCCTGATATCCGAGTTGGCAGTGAATCACTGGTAATTTGATTGTGTTAGAAATATATTTCATTCACTTAGTAAAGGAATCCTTGTAGGTCATGGAAATGTAACAGATTACCCCGTGTATAATATGACCTTAGTGTCCTTGGTGAACTTTAACGTCATTTTTAAACAGCAATATTGTTGATATATTTTTTTCACTTATTTGTTACACCCACAATAAAACATATAGGGCCTGAAAAAAATAATTTTTCACTTACATTATCACAAAATAAAATAACTTCTTTATTTCCTATACAAAATATACTTAAGTAATGGCCGACTAACATGAAAAAAAGTGAGAAAGAATACATTAGCAAGTGATGATACGATGTCGTTCTGTTGACGTTTCCCTCCTTGAATACGCAATGTTGCCAGATGTTTTCTAATAATTTGTTAGTATTGAAGATTGTTTTTTTCCATTTACCAAAAATGAAGTTTTTTTTTAATAGAAAAAACTAACTAGAACTAACAAACAACAACTTTCTAACTATTACCTAGTTCTGGTTAGTTCTCGTTAGGTTTTTGTCGTTAAATTGTAAATTTTCTTTATCATAAATCCGTCGTCGGACAAAATAAAAGAAAATCTGAAATCTTAATTTTCCGATTTTTTATAGCCAAAAATAGGGTGGACCCTACTTTCAGATAATTACCTTATTTAAAAATGTATTATTTTTTGTAATTTGTGTCTTATTATTTAATCCATAATGCTTTAAAGCTAAATTTAAATTCTTTTTTTGATCCGACAACATCACAAAATCTGGCATTTTACTTAACCTAAAAAAATAGTGTTTTTTTTGACTTTTAATTTCATTTTTTCTGCAAAAATGCATTTTTTTTAATTTTTTTTTTAAATTTACCTAAACAAAATGTGCCCTTTTTATTTGTAATTTTTATTTTTTTTAAATCGATGGACGCTTAACGACAACAGATCCAAAAATATATTTAGGTAAATTAGGTATTTGTATGTACCTATTTACCAATTCTTTTGGTAACAGTGCCGTATACGGTTTATTTTCCGGGACCAGAGAGTAAATAGGGGTACTGGGCAGGGTAAAATAGGTAAAACGAGGTACTGTTCTATAAGATTACGCACAAAATAAAAAAAAATTGTAAATAATTTTGATAAAAATTAGAAAATATTGGAGAAATCCGATATTTTAAATTCAAATTATTTATATTTGTAATTCAGTTATACAGTCAAAAATGTGTGAGTATATGGCAACATCGCAAATTATTTGCTTTTATATGAGTGTGATAGTGAGTCTGATAAATATTGCTGACCCCAAAATTTCTAGAAAAATAATAATTTTTTGTAGATTTAAAATTGGATTAAAGTTTTTAAAACAAAGTAAGCACCTGTTTTCTACAACTAAATTTAACCAGAAATAATTAAAAGAAATAGGAAATAAATTTAAAAAACACGTTTGCAATTAATAGTATTTATTAATTATATACCGAACATACAATAATTAAAAAATAAAATAGTATTATAAAATCAGAAGGGAGATAATTAAACTACACTGGTTAAAGGCAACAAATAAAAAAAAACACCATAAAACTGAACTAGCTGTTCTATTTGGTTTATCTCGGTCCCGCATGTTTTATTAGGAAGGAATAAGGATAGGTATACTTAAAATGAAAAAATAATTACGGTGTTGTCAAGTGTCTAAGTTAAAAGTAAACAACTTTCCAAAAAGTCATTTTTTTAAAATTAAATTTTAAAGGTGTATATAAGAGCCCTTTATATTATTATTAAAAACAAGTAAGGATAAGATGTAAGTCAAAATATTATAATATTTTAAAGAATCTAATACAGCATTCTAACCAAAATCGCATACACTTATTTCCAACTACCAACATTTTTTTACTGAACCAATTTCTTAGCATATCACCTAATATTCTAAAAAATATTTTTAAAATTAGTACATACCATTGAGATGCACTTGTTTCATCCTTCAATAGTTCTGTTCAACTTCACTACCCGTATATCTGCACTTTTTCACTTCACAACCAATATGTCTTCACTTATTTTATTTCACTAATGCCTTTTTAACACATAATCACTTTACACATAAACTAAAACAATTTTTAGGTTCCTTCTTCCGATGTTACCTGTTCAGTATCTCTTACACAAATGATTCAGAATCTTTACGGGTTTAAAGATTATATAAGATTTTTTTCTTATCCCGATATCCGAGTTGGCAGTGAATCACCCCTTTTGTGTAAGTCGATTGCGTTAGAAATATATTTCATTCACTTAGTAAAGGGATCCTTGTAGGTCATTGACATGTGACAGATGTGACTTTAGTTACTTTTTAAAGTTGTCATTTTTTCTTTTACTATTTCTGAATCATGATTGTCAGAATGTATACAAATTCTTGCAATTTTGATTAATATAAAAACCAATTGAAAAGTAAAATTCCGTAACTAGAACTAAGTGAATGGAATAGACATTTTGGTACACACAACTTAAATAATATTATATATTAGACTAGGGGCCGAGTGAAGGAAATTTTGTTACTCATGTTAGGTACTTTGCATATACTTACTAGAGGTAGCCTTGCCTCTTGGCAGTGTAAACAAGCGTGCTGATGGTCGGCGGAAACTTTTCAATATTGGCGAGGTCGCGGACTAATATCAGCACGTGAAGCGGAAAAGAATGATTTTTCCCTTAGCGTTTTTTTCTCTGACACTCTTGCTCGCACGGCCAAGGGACAAGGCTGCCTCTTGTAAGTGTGGTCTCGAAGGTTAGGCACTATAAGGCCGGATTAACTGACCGTTATACCGTCAATATTCCGTTGTACATGGTAGATAAGCGAAAAACTAAACGTTCCATTTTGGGTCCGGGTGTTTTAGTTAAAAAGAAATTGACAGCACAACCAAAACCCAGTGGCGTACAAAATAATGGTTTTGAACATAAAAATAAATTTTCGGGTTTCGAAAAATTTCATTAATGTGAAAATCACTGGAAACTGTACTTCATGCTTGAAACTTTTAGTATTTATTTTAATGTAATATTTTACCATGCGTACGCAGTTATTGGTTAAAGGGGGAAACCAACCCTGAGGCAACCCTTTATTTAGAACCATATTTTAAAAAATAATTGATTAACTAACCTACGGCACTGATTCCAGTATATTACTTATGCTTTAAAACAAAAAAATATTTATGCCGTAAAAAATTTGGGGCAAATTTTTTTTATTAAATAATAACAGTGATTTAACGTTAAACTTATGTTTTATTTATTTAAATTATTATTTTCTTTACAGCAGAAAAATTGGAGGCGAGCTTTTTTACTTTGTAACCCTTGTATAGAAATGTTTTACTAAATTTTTGCACTAAAAAGAAAACTCGGGAAAAAATAAGATTTTTAAACATTTTATAAAATTTAATAAAATATATTGCAACTATTTGAATGTATTTTTTTCTTAATTTTATTATTGTTTTAAATGATTTAAGGTATAATATTAACAAACATACATGTCTCGCACTTTTTTACTTAAGGATTTTTTACAGTTGGAATGACTTTTCGTATTTTATTATTTGCTTCGTGCATATCCCTACTAGAGGCAGCCCTGCCTCTTGACAACAAGCGTGCGAGGGAGAAAGAAAATCGCACTTTAACATTTTTCTATCGTTCCAACGTGCTGATTGGTCTACAGAGAGGAACCTACCAATCAGCATGCAGAGTGGGGTATATACTTCTCCTAAGGACCAATCAACACGTTGGAGTCAGGAAGAAAGTGTTTATTACAGTGCAGATTTTCTACTCGTTAGTTGCTTTGTTTTGTACTTGCACAGCGCCTACAGGGATATGCCTCTAGTATTGTGAACTTTAATGATATGAATTCCAGATATATGTAAGTTTGATTACGCGCTGTATGTAATATTTGGATAAAATATGTATAAAAGAATGTAAAATATTAATATATTTCTAAATAATAATTATTCAGACTATTTAAGTGGAACTGGATTGGAAAAAATTATATTAGATTTTTTTTTAAGAATTTATAATTTTGTGTATGTTTTAATGTTTTAACATAAAGCCAAATTTGAACTCTCTGGCACTTAAAAGCGTGCAAACCAAAATGTAAAATTTAATAGATAATGTAAATTTACTTTTGTTACAGGTAAAGATTATATATGGGGTCAAGGACATGTAGGTGTGAAATGCAAAGGTAGGTAAATGTAGTTCTTTAGTACTCGGGGTTTTCTGAGGCCAGATGGTGGCTTCAGAAAAAAGTTGCGTACAAAAATTTTTAATTTGATTTTTTGCATTTATTCTGCAATATATGTATGAATTTTTTTAAGTTCAGAAGGTGTCATTTCGATAGTTAATTTTATTGCCTACAAAAAGTACTCAAAAATGCAAGCATTAATACAATAGCAATTTGCATTTTTTTCATATTTAGGCACCCGAAAACCTTAATCATAAAATTACTAATACAAATGTGTTAATTATAAGCCCTTTTATTATCTTATAGTCAGTGGCCCATAAAGTGGAATTTATATTATTATTTCCGGATAATACTAAGAGCAGTAGCTAGCTACATATTGTATTGTTGAGGCGGATTTGTTAATTGTATAAAGGTTCTTTTGGCGCGTACCCAACTAGGACTTTTTAGTTACATATTACATATTACCAGCTCCTATTCATTTTTACAAGCTTTTATTTAACTTGCAAGGTTTTGTTGCATGTATGTTTGTTTAGGTCATGGAGACTAGAGATAAGGAAGACCATCTCTTATGGCTGTTTGGCTCAAAGAGTGGCCCCAAAATAGCATTAAATAAAGAGGCGCTGGTGTAGCAGGTATGGTGTGAACCAATGAACTTTTTTTTACTGCAATTTGAGGGGCACTTTTGTAACAGAGAGATGGTCCTCCTTATCTCTAGTCTCCATGGTTCGGGTCAAATCTTGCAACTGAATTTTAAAAATGTTATCCTCAACCATCTCAAACTGAAATTTTGCATACACATTTTTTTTTATTTAACTTGCAAAATATGGGTATCAAATGGGTTTGCTGAGAAGAATTTGCAAAATAAAATAACGTAAAAATATAAAATAATTTTTAAATTTAATCAAACTCATTAATTTATTACACACATTTTATATGATATTACAGGTTGTTGCGAGATTTACCTGTGTATACAGGGTGATTTATGAGGAAATGTCAATACTTCAGATACGTAGTCAGGGTCCAAAAATAAACATAAAAGTCTATACAAATATGGGTCCGCAAGGCCTTCGTTTCCGAAATACAGGGTGTTAAAGTTTTTATTTATACTTTTTTATATATTTTTTTTATATATTTTGCTGAACATAATTTAAAAACAATAATTTTATTCAAAATTAAAATACCTATTGTTTAATTATACATGTTGTTTTCTTTTTTTTTAATTTTGCTATAATAAAATCAGATGCGTCTTAATTTTTTAAAATCCAAATATCTCGAAAACGGTTGCTCATATCAATTTTTAACAGGTATACCTTTTTGACGTAAAAATGACAAAACAATTATTTAATTTACTTAAAAATGCAATACAGGGCCGTACCAAAAAGTTGTTATTGTTCAAAATAGCAAAAAGACGTGTAGGTGGCACCCCCTACAAATAAGAGCCGTACTAAGATTAGGTTCGAATCCGTCATACCAAAAAACCCCCGTATACCAATTTTTACTCCAATATTTACATTATTATAGATTTTATTTAAAAAATAGAAAAATTAAATTAAAAACTTTTAACACCCTGTATCTCGGAAACGAAGGCCTTGCGGACTCATATTTGTATAGACTTTTATGTTTATTTTTGGGCCCTGACTACGTACCTGAAGTACGGACATTTTCTCATGAATCACCCTGTATAAATAAGAATACAATATGTGACTTAATCTTGACATAAGTAATTCTAATAATTCTTCTTTTTAGTACATGTAAATAAAAGCTTGTTTTATTTTTTTTACTAGTAACTTATTATTTTGCTTCGCTTTGTGGATATAATAATTTTCTCACGATGTGTTAAAAGAGTTTAAAGAAATTCGAGCTAAAAATATTCAACAGCGATTAATACATTAGGATGCGGATTGTTTAGGGATTCAATCTTCTTAACAAAGGATTTAAAATCTTTGCTTACTTTTAATGACATTACCCTTGCGCTAAACCCCGGAAATAAAACCCTTCGTCAAGCAAAGTTTTAATTGAGGGCTTTGGACTTATATAGCTCAGAAAGCCATTAAACAATCATCGGGCATTCTTTTCATAAATCTTATAATATATAAATGCCATTGTTAAAATTTATTATCGGCTTTTTTTAACTTGGGGCTGGTAAAAAAGTGGTAGTTTGGTTGGAACGTAAATGCCTTTGCAGGCATTATGTTTCACAGTTTAGTAACTTTTGGGTTAAAAAAACAAGCAAAGTGGGAAGTCTAGGGTCTCTTTAGGAAGATTGTAAAGGGATGCATAAAAATTGCGTTGTCTTGTCATAGTTATAAAAAACTAAAATTAGAACAGCAGATACACATGTAACTTATTTATTTTAATAATATAATTAGTAATAACACGAAATACATTAAAATTATTAGAATAACACTGGCTCGTTTCCATCTCCCTTTTCGTATTTTAAGAAAAGTAATTAACTTATTTAAATATTCAAAATTGTATCATTATAAAGGAAGTGTGATGTATTTAAATTTTCCAAAGGGAGCTGTATAATCAAATTAGGATTGAAGTAATAAAAGAGCAGCACCCTTTAAAGGGGTGTTGTTTTTGTTAAGCTTGCTCATCAAATTGTCAAATAAATTACGCAACTTTTGTGAAAGACACCTCTTGTGGAATATATTAAAATCTACCTATTTAAACTTAGAGGGGCAACAATTTTCCTAAACAAGAATATTGTTTTTCATATGCCAAAACGCTAATTTGGAAGAAAATTACCACGCCGAACTTGCTACCCTTATTATCATAATTATAGTGACATATTATTGAGGACAAATTGTGGGGTATCATATTTTTTTTTAAACTGTATTTTAAAGAAAAGCTTAAAACATTTACACTAATTAGACAGACTTGGGAGATGTACTCTGTGTCTATGCTCAAAAAAATTATAAGAGTGCTATAGTCCGGGAGCCCAACTCACAAAAGCTGGCCAATAAGAGATACGCATGAAACATTTTTTTATATTACTACCAACAGCATATTAACTAACAATAAGTCAATTCAAATCCGCACTAGTGCCTCAGCCCCCTTGAAAAATCGTTTTTTTTTCAATATAACTTGAAAACTATGGGTTTTAGGAAAAAAGGTATATAACCAAAATTAATGGTCTAATATAACTACGGTATTTTTGTTTAATAAAATTTTTTGTAGCTCTTTTAGTTTTTAAGATATTAACGATTTAAATTTAAAATAAAACCGCAAATATCTCAAAAACTAGCAGAGCTACGAAAAAACGTTTAAAACAAAAATTATGCCGTTTCATACACATTTTGGCCAAAAATTTCGCTCCAGAGCAGTTAAAAAAGTGAAAAAATAAATTAAACGTAAATATTGTCGTTTATTAAATCGATATAAAAAATATTTTTACGATGAGCTATACACATACTAGCATGGGAGATCGAGACTTTTAGTTGTGGTTGGTTTGGAGGGCGGTTTAGTCCCGCTCGCCCCGGATGGTTCCCCATCTGTCCTCTTTGGCGTTTCCCGTTGCAGTTGATTCCCGCTACGGGCTTTTGAGCGGAATGTTACTTGCCCAAAGCCAAAGAAGGGTTTAAAGTTAAGGCCCTCTAGGGTAGCCAACGGAAAATGTCCATGTCTGATCACGAGCGGATTCCTCTCGATAAAGGATAGTCCATTTACGAGTGTGCAGCCCGTGGTTCATCTTTCTGAGTCTTAATAGCACCTCCTTAGACTTCGGCCTCTCTCCATCGAGACGCCACGATCACGCAGACATGGGGTTTAGGGAGGTCTTTTCCCTGTACGAATTTTATATTCGCACTTTCCCATGGTTGGAGGGTTTTAGTTATTTCCCCCATCCATTCCACACTGGTGTTGTCCGCACAGGTGATTTGTAACCATCCAGGCCGATTTGCGCAGCCTAGAAATCTCACCTGTGGTCCATCTTCAGCTATTTGACTCACGGCTCTCAGAATCGAGGTCTGTAGAGCTTTAAGCTGCTGACTGGAGAAGGTGGCTACTGGATGCTCAGGGTGGATTAACCCCACTCTGGTGCCTCCCGCCGCCGCTCCGTATGTCGGTTTAATTGCCGACTCCTTGGGTCTTTTCGCCAGTTGACCTGGCGTACTGCCTTCGGATCGCGGACGCTTGCTACCCGCACCAGGTTGGGGGGGTGGAGTTGCCCACTTCCCTCTGATGCTTTGTCTGTGTTCTGTCCGACTGCAGTTTCTTGCTAAACGCAGCGTGTGCGGGGGAGGATTTACCCCCCTCCTGCTGCTGTTTTTGCTGACTGCCACTCTTCAGAACAGTTTTAAGAGCAATACCGTCCCTAAAAAGGCGAGAAAGTCGTCTCTTTTGACTTCCGTTTAGGCGATTGCGTTTCAGGCTGAGTTTTGCCATTACGTCGGCAGCCTCGTCCGAATTCGCCCTATCGTTTTCGTTGGTTGGGCTTGGAGTCCGTAACAAACTCCTTTCCTTCTCCGAGATTTGCTTAATAGGTAATGTTGATACCGATTGGCCGGCATCGATTTGTAAGGCCAGTTATCCAGCCACCACTTGTGAGGCCCTTTGACCAGCCAGAACTTGTGGGACCGATTGACCAGCCTGTTTGAGATCGTTTCACCGATCTCCATTGGTTCCTCAGTTGCCTGAGGATCGAGGTTTAGGACCCCCCTCGTTGGGTCAAGTTTTTTGGTTACCGTGTTCCATAACAGTTCCCACGAGTAGCTAGGGAAATAATAGTCCACTGCGGCAGAGCCCCGCATTACCGCAGTAAGGCTGAATACTCTGAGAAGTCGCCCTGTATCTCAGAGGCATCGTTATCAGAATGAGTATATTCGTGCCACCATGTTATCTTCCATTGCCTGGAGGCACATGTGTATTAGTTGATTTTATTTAATAAGTACAACATTTGGAATCAATTTTTAAATGGATCGGAGTTGGTATACTTACTTGCATCAAAAAAATATTTTAAAAAAATATGCAACTTCAGTGAACCCGCTGAGGTACGAATGTTTCGAGGTCTGTACACTCTTATTCGACCAATATAACAAAATTGAAAGGTCTTCTGATTCGTAAAAATGACATTTCTCCAAAACTCCAACCCTTCCTGTATATACTGCAAAGCAAACCCCACTCTCTGCTCTTACAATTAGTTAACAGCCGTTTAAAATGGTTTCTGGACAGCAGAACGATTTCTTAAATTAAATCTTCCTTGCTAATCAAACAGATCTAGGAAATTCTGTTTGTCTATGTTCTTTCACGGCTGTTTGGAATGGATGATTTGCCAAATAAGTGACCAGTCTATTATCTTGTTTCTCAATTTAAACTCTTTTTCTACCACTTTCCCACAATCTTTTTAAGGAGCCGCTATTTTGCCACTTTGGCTTTAAATCTCAAACGGTACTTTTTGAATATTTGCTTTTTGGCGCGACCCTTTTCAAATAACCTAATCAATCTTTCTTTTTGTAGATTGTTCAGTCTATTTAATATACTAAAAATGATTCTGTTCTAAATATATACAGGGTGTCCAAGAATATGTGGGTAATCTCTCGGAATCTAATAGAAAACCTAAAAATAATATGACAAGTTCCCATAAACTTTTTTTCTATGACCCTCCCCTACGGAGATACAGGTACGTAACGTACGCCCCTGGAAATCGTTTTTGTTTAAATAACTTTTTTTTATATGATGGTTACCAGATAAGTCTTCTTAAAATGAACCCATCAAATCATATTTGGCTTATTTAGTTTGCCAGGGACGGACTAGCTCTGACACAATAATAGCAATATTTTAACACCCTGTATGATAAAGGCTTAACAATATTATTTTTAGGTAGTTTTAACCTTAAATTAAAAAAAAGGTATTCTTGATTAACATCGAAAAAATCAACTGTTTACGAGAAATAAAATGTCATGGTTGGTATTTTTTACATTATACGGAGTGTTCTAATTGTACGTCAATATTTAGGAAAGCAATTTTTGGGTCCTTTTTAAGAAGAAAACTTCAAATGAACGTATGTCCTAAACGTCTTAACTTTTGAGATACAGGGTGGTAAAATTTTCAAAAATAAATCATTTATTATTAATATCTGTAATACCACTTTAGATATTTTAATAAAATTTGGCATAAATGTACTATGTATTAAGGGGCATTTTTTAATGTACCACATTTTTTTTTATTTCCACCAGTGGCGTTCGTAGAGAATTTGACCTGCCTATTTTGGAAAATTAAAAAAAATGTGGTACACTAAAAAATGCTTCTTGATACATAGTACATGTATAGTACATGTATGCCAAATTTCATTAAAATATCTAAAGTGGTATTATAGATATTAATATTAAATGATTTATTTTTAAAAATTTTACAACCCTGTATCTCAAAGTTAAGACCTTTAGAACATAGGTTCATATGAAGTTTTCTTCTTAAAATTGACCCAAAAATTGCCCCCTCAAATATTGAGGTACAATTAGAAAACATCCGTATAATATAAAAAAATTACCAAACATATTTTATTTCTCGCAAATAGTTGATTTTAGTTTAAGGTTAAAGCTATCCAAAAATAATATTGTTAAGCCTTTATTACACAGGGTGTTAAAAAAAATTGCTATTATTGTGTCAGAGCTAGTCCGTCCCTGGCAAACTAAATAAGCCAAATATGATTTAATGGGTTCATTTTAAGAAGACTTATCTAGTAACCACCATATTAAAAAAATATTAAATTACGCCTAGTATTTTAACAGTTATTAAAAAAAACGATTTCCAGTGTCGTCCGTTATGTACCTGTATCTCCGTAGGGAAGGCTCGTAGGAAAAAAGTTTATGGGAACTTGTCATAATATTTTTAGGTTTTCTATTAGATTCCGAGAGATTGCCCGCATATTCTGGGAAACCCTGTATAATAATAATCTTGAAATAATATGTTATCCCCTGACATTTTTTTGCCACACATTTTTAGGTTAAATTGAGGTGATATAGGTTAGGCAAGCTAAGCCTGAATTACATAATAAAAAATCGTATGTTCGGAATTTTTCGCCCGCAACTGTCCATTACAGATTCAGGCTATGGATGACTAATTAATAGTATTTTTTGATAAAGTAAAAATATAATTTTTAAGGCCTGGTAGACAGTAGTTAGCAATATTTACATTTTTGGTAATAAAACGGAATATTGTTTTCTGATAAGATATTCAGACGTATACAAAAATTTATATCGAATGGCGTGAACTTTATAAACTGATAGTGTATCTATTTTTGTAAGTAAATTAAATCAAGGACTATTTTTGTTTAGTTTGTGTGTATAACAAAAAAATAGCGTTACTAGACAAAAACTGCTGCGTTAAGTTAAAGCTGCCGGGTAAGTTAATACTCGAGAATAAGTTTACCATAAGAAAAGTTTGTTGTGTTAAAATGCAAAAGTTGCATATGTGCAGTATTAAATTACATAGGTCGTGAACTTAAAAAAGTCGATGCACAATTTTATAAGAGTTGACCAAGGCAAGCTAGAATTTTTTTAATGTGTGCTTAATGATAATAATTTTGGCCTGTGCTTGCAGTTTTGGTGGGCGCTGATAAAAAACAATCGCATTGTTTGGCCCATTTACTCTATATATATATATATATATATATATATATATATATAATATATATATATATATATATATAAAACAGGGGATTCACGTTGAGTGTCCTATTAAAAGTTCTGGGGAACCAAAAAAAAACTTTTTGAAATTTGGCATCGGATAACGGTAATAAGCTACATTTTAAAAATTTTAAATTGCAGCGTTTCCAGATCTAACCGAAACAACGGCAACATTGTTTTTAAATGGAACATCCTATTTTTTATTCTTTGATTCTACACCAAGTAAGTTTATTAACATACCTATACCTAATCTTACCGTTTTTAAGAAAATAATTAATCCTATTTTTAAGGAAAATCATCATGTTTAAAAGGTTTAATATTTTGGGCTGGATACTGAAATTTTTTTGGGAGACAAGTTGATTTAAAGATCTACATGTATTATAGCAATATATCCTACAGGGTGTCCCAAAATTTGCATTTTTACCGATATTAAATGATTATAACTCTTTTTTTAAATAAACATACTGTATTTTATCCCATTTTTAAATAGACTTTCACCTACAAAATGCCCATACATCTTTTATACCCATCTGCCACCGTTTTTTAAATAAAAGCAAATTTTAATTTTTAAGATTTATTCCTTATTAATTAAACAAAATAAATTATTTTTACCTTATATGTCAAATGTTGTCAGGCATTTAAAATACAAACTTTATAGCCTACCAGGTAAATTGTAAATTGCCGGCGCGGCGGTGGTTTACTGTAGATAGTATTTAAAAATGGGGAAAAAATTAAAATTTGTTTGTATTTAAAAAACGGTGCCAGATGGGTATGAAACATTATGAACATTTTGTAGGTAAATTATTGGTCTATTTAAAAATGAGATAAAATACAGTATGTTGTATTTGAAAAAACTGAGTTTTAATAATTATTTATTATCGGTAAAAATGCATTTTTTTGGAACACCCTGTAAGATATATTGCTATAATAGCATGTAGATCTTTTAAATACATGCATTGTCTAACCCCAAATAAAATTTTTAGTATCCAGCGCGGTTAGGCACGTAAATTTTAAACCTTTTAACATGGTCATTTCCCTTTAAAAAATAGTAATTAATTGTTTTCTTAAAAACGGTAAGATATAGGTATAGGAAGATGTTAATAAACTTACTTAGAATTTTTGTGTAGAAACCGAATATGCAATAAAAAAAATAGGTGTTCCATTTAAATTTACAAGTTGCCGTTGGTTGGTTAGACTGCAACACTGCACTTGCCAAAATATTTTTAAATTAGCTTATTACCTGTTATGGCCGTGTGCCAAATTTCAAAAAGTTATTTTTCTTGGTTTCCCAGAACTTTTAATAGGACACTCAACGTGAATCACCCTTATATATATAAAAATATATATATATATATATATATATATAAATATATAAATTATATTATATATATAATATATATATATAATATATATATATATATATATATATATATATAATATATATATATATATATATATATATATATATATATATATATATATATATATATATATATATATATATATATATATATATATATATATATATATATATATATATATATATATATATATATATATATATACAGGTGTAAAAAGTATGATGCTCATCATTTTAATGGACGATAGTGGAGCTCAAAAAAGTCGAAAAAAACCGAAAACATATGGGTCAAAAGTTAATCGTTTTGTTATGACCTTTCAAAGTTTAAAAAAGTTGGCAACACCGCGCCTGTTTCATAGAATGGAGTCGACCGAAGGTTTTTGCGATGGTTTTCATATTTACTTTTTTTAGGAGATGTTCATTTACATTCAAATAATAAAAATTACTTTGAATTTGTTTTGATATTTAAATGAAATTAAATTTAAGTAAAAAAACAACAAATAATTATTGTTTGGTTTTATTGTTATTAAAAAATAGTTGCACTTACCAAAGAATAGGTAAATATAAATTTTAAAAACACAAATTTTATGTTTTAAAACAGCACTTTTGTTATTTTGCTTAAAGAATAAGATTTCTCGGTTGCACATTCCGTTTTTAAAAACTTTGGTACATTTACTTTCTTTGTGGTAAATTTAAAACATTGGCATATTTTCCCGATAAAAATATGTTTTAAAAAGACTTTTTTATTTTGCTTAAAGAATAAGATTTCGGTTACAAAATTCCGTTTTTAAAAATCTTTTGTACATTTGCACTACGTTTGTGGTAAATTTAAAACATATCGGCATTTTTTTTCGATTTAAAAACAAACAAAACTATCGCTACCGGCCGGGAGCAATATTTCAGTGATTTAACACAGACACCAGGATGCTCGTTGCCAATTGTTTTTTAACTTTTAACTGGGGAAAAAATTTTTTCATATTTTTTTTTTTGTAGATTGTAACATTTAAAACTTAGTTTATTTTTTAACAAATAAATTACTGATAAGTGTTTAAGACAAAGTTTTCAATTCTTAAGATTCTTGAAATAATTCTTTTTCTGAAGTTCTAACTTTACATCATAAGACAAAAATCTGTCAAGTTTAGGCACATATGTCATATAGACTTTTGACTTGTTTTGAGCTCTACATCGCCCATTTAAATCTGAGCATGATACTTTTTACACCCTGTATATATATTAATATATATATATATATATATATATATATATATATATATAATATATATATATATATATATATATATATATATATATATATATATATAAAAAACAACATTGCACTTGGTAGAAAACACATTTGTTTTTCAAAACCTTAAACCCAAATTCTGTGGCTGAAATCTAACCAAAAACTTGAATTTGAAAAAAGAGCCAATTTTTCGCTCCTTTTACCTTAATAAACATAATAAAGAGGTAGAATAAGAATAAGTTATTCCTTTATTTTAAGAAAATTCCTTGATCTCGATGGATCAGATTGATCAGATCGTCCTTCTTCCAGCTTCTATCCAATTAATGCTGGGGTGCTCCAGGGCTCACTACTGGCACCAACTCTGTTTCTTCTTCACATCAACGATTTTCTCTCTTCCACAACCAACCCTATCCATAGTTTTGCTGACGATAGTACCCTCCACTCTAATATTCTATTTCTTGGGCCACCCTGTAATTCCTATTTGGAAATCTCTTTCACAAGACCTTAAAGTAATCTTGGATTGGGGCGCCAAAAATATTGTCCAGTTTATTGCCTTCAAAACACAGTCATATTTGCTATCGCGAAAAACGTCGGCCAATGCTCATCCGTTACATATGAGCGGCCAAGTTCTGCAGAACAAAGAATCTTTTAATCTTGTAGGTGTTACTTTTGAGAATAACCCTAACTGGCCCAAACACATTATATTCATAGCCAACCTTAATACAACTAATATTCGAATTTTTCCATTATCCTCTTCATATATATATATATATATATATATATATATATATATATATATATATATATATATATATATATATATATATATATATATATATATATATATATATATATATATTTAGTTAGTCCATAATTGCAAAAAAAAAGAAAAATATATAATGATATATCATAAATAACATATCAACCTTGTCATCCTTTTTCTGTGATACTATATCGATCAAAAACCCACTCTCATTAAGCATTGCACGTACAACAAATTGAAAATTCATATCTCATTTTTCCCGCGGTCCATTTTGACTTTTTATAACACAAGCAGGCCTTAATAAACAAGAAAAAAATACAATTGAAACTCAGTACAGCGAAAAAATAACTTCAAAATAAGAAACATTGTAAAAATCTACATATTTTGTAAATTCACAGCACATTCGCAGTGCGTCGCGGAGTACCTTTCAATCATTAATTTAGTTAAATTTGTATTTTTTATATTTCAGTATTAAGCCCTTTTTAAAAATGTATTTATTTATAATATCACAACTGTTTAAATTATTACTGGACATTTTCTTGAGGTCACGAATATTTGGAAATTATATATCATGACCGAGGAAAAAATTCTTGTTACTAATTTTTCGCGCGTTTTTTAAAGGTCGATAAAAAAACACTAAATATTTTGGTGATCCATTTTTTTTCATTTATTTATTTATATCTCAGGAATTTACTAAAATAAATTAAAAAAACATTTCACCAAGTTACATGCAGTTGAAGTAGAGGGGAAAAACAGCGTGTCTATCTTGGTCACAATTCCGTCTCTTATTGTCATCTGAAAATAAAAAAATGGTAGATTCTTTATCAGTACTAATGTCATTATGGCAGGAACCATGAGAAATGAAAAAAAAATTGCAAAATGGCGGTTTCTTAAAAAAAAGGTAGGTTTTTTTTCAGTTATTTTTTACCTTTTCCGAATTCCTAAAAATAGTATACATTGAAAATTTCGATTCTTTTGGTGGTTTCTGCCATAGAGGGATATATAAAGATAATTTAAGCTAACTTTTAAGAAATTGGGCAATTAGATTTTGAGACTTTGTGTTTAACGTTTCGAAAAAAGAAGTTTCGAGAAAAACGCGTTTACAGTTTTTAGTTAAGTTTCTGGTAGTCTAACAGATAGAACAGTACATATAATTTACATTTCTTTAATCAGCGATTTTGGCTGCATATGTATTTCGGACCCACTTCTACCTCAAATTGAATATTTAACGAATTTCTCTCCGAAAGACAAGCACTTCTTCCTTTTTTTTGGTGCACTTGAAGCTCAATTCTCATATTCTTAATTCTATAGCTTTATTGCGCCGAACAACAACTTTGGCTATCATTTTTAAAATAATGTGAATTTCGAAAAATCCTCTTAAGGAGATATTCTTAAATATAAGCACTTCTTCCTTTTTTCGGTGCACTTGAAGCTCAATTCTCAAACTTTTAATTCTATAGCTTCGTTGCGCCGAACAACAATTTTGGCTATAATTTTTAAAATAATGTGAATTTCGAAAAATTCTCTTAAGGAGATATTCTTAAATATAAGCACTTCTTCCTTTTTTCGGTGCACTTGAAGCTCAATTCTCAAACTTTCAATTCTATAGCTTCGTTGCGCCGACAAAAAACTTTGGCTATAATTTTTAGAATAATGTGAATTTCGAAAAATCTTCTTAAGGAGATATTCTTAAATATAAGCACTTCTTCCTTTTTTTGGTGCACTTGAAGCTCAATTCTCAAACTTTCAATTCTATAGCTTCGTTGCGCCGAACAACAACGTTGGCTATAATTTTTAAAATAATGTGAATTTCGAAAAATCCTCTTAAGGAGATATTCTTAAATATAAGCACTTCTTCCTTTTTTTTTGTGCACTTGAAGCTCATTTCTCAAACTTTCAATTCTATAGCTTCGTTGCGCTGAACAACAACTTTGGCTATAATTTTTAAAATAATGTGAATTTCGAAAAATCCTCTTATAAGGAGATATTCTTAAATATAAGCACTTCTTCCTTTTTTGGTGCACTTGAAACTTAATTCTCAAACTTTCAATTCTACCGCTTCGTTGCGCTGAACAACCACTTTGGCTATAATTTTTAAAATAATGTGAATTTAGAAAAATCCTCTTAAGGAGATATTCTTAAATATAAGCACTTCTTCCTTTTTTTGGTGCACTTGAAACTCAATTCTCAAACTTTCAATTCTATCGCTTCGTTGCGCCGAACAACAACTTTGGCTATAATTTTTAAAATAATGTGAATTTCGAAAAATCCTCTTAAGGAGATATTCTTAAATATAAGCACTTCTTCCTTTTTTCGGTGCACTTGAAGCTCAATTCTCAAACTTTCAATTCTATAGCTTCGTTGCGCCGAACAACAACTTTGGCTATAATTTTTAGAATAATGTGAATTTCGAAAAATCCTCTTAAGGAGATATTCTTAAATATAAGCACTTCTTCCTTTTTTCGGTGCACTTGAAGCTCAATTCTCAAACTTTCAATTCTATAGCTTCGTTGCGCCGAACAACAACTTTGGCTATAATTTTTTAAATAATGTGAATTTCGAAAAATCCTCTTAAGGAGATATTCTTAAATATAAGCACTTCTTCCTTTTTTGGTGCACTTGAAACTTAATTCTCAAACTTTCAATTCTACCGCTTCGTTGCGCCGAACAACAACTTTGGCTATAATTTTTAAAATAATGTGAATTTCGAAAAATCCTCTTAAGGAGATATTCTTAAATATAAGCACTTCTTCCTTTTTTTGGTGCACTTGAAGCTCAATTCTCAAACTTTCAAGTCTATAGCTTTGTTGCGCCGAACAACAACTTTGGCTATAATTTTTAAAATAATGTGAATTTAGAAAAATCCTCTTAGGGAGATATTCTTAAATACAGGCACTTCTGCCTTTTTTTGATGCACTTGAAGCTCAATTCTCAAACTTTTAATTCTATAGCTTCGTTGCGCCGAACAACAACTTTAGCTGTAACTTTTAAAATAATTTTAATTTCGAAAAATCCTCTTAAGGAGATATTATTAAATATCTAAACTATCGAAATATGAAAAATATATTTTTTCAACTTTTTAGACTGGCATACCCTGTCAGGTAGTGTACTTAGCACGTTTCTTTAATGTGGTTAGTTGTGGTTAAATTTTTTAATGTGGTTTTCCCGCTAGGCCTACTCCACTTTTAAAAAACTGGGAAAATTATTCGTCAGAATCATAATCGTCTAATACTTTTGCTTCCTCTTCTTCTTGTTCTTCTTCCCGTTCATCTGGTCCCCGTTCTTCTCCTTTTTTTTCTTCTTGCTGAGTGCAAGTAAATTGCGTAAATAGCGATGCATCACATGTCTCCTCGTTGATATTCGAATCCTGTGCTGTTGGTGGTTCAACATTGGAGCACGACTGGTCGTGACATCTAGTACATGCTAGAGAATTTAGCACTACATCCCTTTTTACAGTTGCAAAAAATTATGTTGGGGAGTTTCTTAAGCGCAGGTTGGTGTAAAGTCTGAACTGGTTCCAATGTATTGTCGATCAACTTTAAACTCCATTTTTTTGGGTCTAGTTAATAACCAAGCTACACTTGAACTTGATAATATAACCTAAATAGATGTTGATGAGCAGAAGCAGAGGTTAAAGGAAGGCAAGCTAACTGCACTCGTTTTTAATTACAAGTATTTTTAAAAAATACATGTGTATCGAATCTTATCTAAACAGATACTTTTTTAGGAACTCCGTACATAGAAAGAAGAAAGCGAATTCCGTTGGTCATAACTTCTTGCGGAGTTAAGTTTCTCCTTTTAAAAACTTCAGCACATTAATTTGCACACAGATTTTACATATAGTGGTGCTTCAAATATCCTACCAATTTCTAGCTCTATGCGAATTTTTGTAGCTTCACTACTATTTTCAGGTCTAATTTGATCGGACTGGGAGTTCATTAGTTCATACCAGTGCAGCCAGATTGTGGGAAAATAGTACTCCCTCCAGTCCCTCCTGATGGGGACACTGAAAGGAGCCGAGCAATGCCGAACTCTCCCCCCAGATTAAAAAGTTTTCTCCTACAACGGACGTAGGCAAGCGTTGTGTGCGTTACCTCTCTGCGTCGCGTGGTAGGAGAAAACTTCTCCTTAAACTGGGAGGAGACTTCGGCATCGCTCGGCTTCTTTTGGTGTGCCGATCACATTGTGTGCGCTGCTAGCGTGTTTTGTGGAGGGAGTACTTTTTCCCCACAATCTGGCTGCACTGGTTTACACCATACCCTCCCGCTACACCAGCGTTTCTTTAGTTTATGCTATTCTGGGACCACTTGTAAGCCAATCGGCCATAAGACATGGTCCTCCTTATATCTCTACCCTCCATATTTTATTTATAATAAAAAATTATTCTTAAAATATTCAGCTTTGTTAACTTGACTTGATTTCGTCGAAATACCCTTCATCGTTTAGCTTATTGCGATATTGCCGCCATTTGAGCAAGACTTATTAACTTTTTTTACGAGACTTTCCAGGTTTTGGTTTTTATGATTTTGTTGATTAATCAACTCAAGTGATAATAAACATTGATTAAAAAATTAAAATCCAAGCGAGACTATGTAATTTTACTTTAACAATGTCGTTATTGCGAAGCGGGTTTTAATGACGTAACAAAGTACGTTTCTAGGAAGTTAATAGGTACAGTTTACAGTTTCAAGATTTTGCAGCTAAAAATTTTAATCTAAAATCCTATTATAAAAGCTTTCGAGATATTACAATATGTCATTGTCACACACACGCACACATATTTTCTTTATGATTTCGATTGCATTAAACAATACCATAAAGAGTAACTGCAAAAACAGCATATTTTTGGCCTTTCTTCTCACCCTTGCCAGAGACCATTAAAAAAACTTAAAAATATTCTGCATAATTACGTCAAATTATCGTTAATAAAAAATCAAGATGAGCATATTTTTTGGTTCTTCGAAAAATGTATGATATGATATGATGACGCAAAACTGAAATATATAAATAATATCAATATGAATAAAAGTAATTCTAATTGTATTTTTTCTATAAAATAAAATCTTAAAAATAGAAAATTATGTCTCTTGGACCTTGGATTTTATTTTATTTTATACAAAAAATACAGTAAGAATCGCTTTTATTCTTATTGATATTCATATATTTCAGTTTTGCGTCATCCTATCAAGCCCTAATTAAGGGACATTTAGGACATTTTTCGAAAAACTAAAAAATATGCTCATCTTGATTAATCATTACCAATAATTTGAAATATGCAGAATATTTTTACGATTTTTTAAGGTCTCTGGCAAGGATGAGAAAATAGGCTAATTTTGCGGTCACCCTTTCTTTCAGACTTATTGCATGAACTGAACGAATACCGATTAATTTAAAAATCTGGCAACATTGCTTAATATACCAGCATTATATAAAAGGCTTGTTCGCCGTTTTGGCTACTGTATAGGACAAAGGGAAAGCTAAATGTTTGAAGGGTGTGGAAAGAAAAGGGTCTTCATATGAATTTATACGGTAGTTCGAAGTTGGCAATTAACTGTACTGTCTTTATCAGTTTAATTTCTCTAGTTGTTACAAATTGCGAGTAATTTTTAAAATAAATTGTCATTGTCATTTCTCGATCTCCTATGCTACTATGTGTAAAGCTTATCGTTTAAATATTTTCATTATCGAATTAAATATTAATATTAATAATTTATTAAGACAAGCTACTGGTTCAGAATGATCCGGAGAAAATTTTTATAATATATTATATTATAAGTCAAATAATATAAATAATAGCAAAACTGGACATAGAGAAATGACAAGCGTCCTGCCAGGTATATAGCACCCACATAGACGTAGCATATTTTTTTTTCAGTTAAATTAATGTTAAATCTTTAATTTGATTATATTTTAAGTAGTAAATAAATAGGTAAATACAATAATGTGAATAAGAAAAGCTTTAAAAATATGATTAAAATTTTCTTACGATCATTCTGAACGAGTAACTGTCTTTATAAAGTATTAATATTACTATTTAAATCGACAATAAAAATATTATATTATATCATTCTGAACGAGTAACTGTCTTTATAAAGTATTAATATTATTATTTAAATCGACAATAAAAATATTTAAACAATGAGCTATACACATAGTAGCTTGGAAGATCGAGAAATGTTAAGCGTCCTGCCAGGTTTATAAGACCTAGATAGAGGAGGCACCAAGGAAGTTTAAAGGTGTATGGAAGCCCAATATTGTAGAACAAAATTGTCCAGGCGTGCAGGGCAGCGGGAATCGGGGGATTGGCCCCGCGGAGTTTGCGCAATGAATAGTAGGTCAGAGCCGGACTTCCATAATTCTTTGTTACTATCTATAAAGTTGACATCATCAAATGTTAAATTTAAACATTCACTGTTTTTTTTTGCACAAAATTGTTGGTTATTAAACGATACAACCATAGAATATTTAAAATTATTGTGTAATATTGGATTTTATATAATCTCATATAATATGGAAAGAATAGATGGCGCCACTTTACAGCCTTCTATTTAAATGGTCGATATTTTTGGGAGTTTTGTATTTTTACCAAAAATCTTTGTAAATAAATAAAAACACGATTTTTAAAAATAAATTTCAAACATTGTATGAAAGTTTCATGTACTTATCACCAATTTTGTGATAAAAGAAGGGCAAGATAGTGTAAATGAGTTTAATCTAATTCTAAGATTCTGGTTGTGCATTAAAAAGTGAAAATTTTTATAACTGCTTTTTAGGCATATACTTTTCACTAATAACAAACATTCATGAGACAGAATAACAGTGGTTAAAAATGTTTAGTAACCTTTGGTACCTAGGTATCCATTGTAACAGTAACCGTTAAATATTATGTGTCTACAGTATGTCGAGCTTAAAAAGTTGATAATGTAAGTTTAAGAAACCAAAAATCTAATTTATTTTTAAACAAATACAGAAAAAGCAAAAAGGAACTTTAACATAAAATTGTACTTTGTTTTATTCAATTAGAGGGACCTGTATATACTAAAATTTGCCTGGTCTGCCCAGTAATTAATAATTTTGATCCTTTAAAAGAATGTACTAAATTATTAAATGAAATAGAAGTACCTAAATGTAAACCTTATTTCTTTTTAATAATCCACAGAAATACACAAACATTGTGGAAATCTTCTAGAAGATAGTTAAGATTGCCTTACTTTTCTCACTTCTATTTCCTATGAAATTTTCATTTTCTATAATTCATAAGTTTTTTTATTCGGTTATCATTAAACGTTTGAAGTATTTAATGTCTCCCGTAAAAATTTACGAAATACCTTATTTGAGATAAACCAACACAGTCATTTTTGAATTTGTTTAAAAATACCCAAATTATTTTTTTTAAAAAACAAATAACAAAAAAACATTTTTATCATCCAAACTTTAAAAAAATTATTTAATGATTGTTAAAAAAATTTTAATCTTTTGAATAAACAACAAAATATGTAAAACCGTTTTGCGGCACAAAAAGGGGGCATCAAAAATTTAAAATTATAGTAATTTTAAAGGGAAGATTCCATACAAAAAAATTTCTTCACTACTTTTTTTAATTTCATTAAAAATTTAATTTTTTATTAATTTAATTAATCTAAAATAAAAAAAACATTTTCCCCAAAAATATTAAATCCCACAATAACCCTATTGCCTCGCGGCCGATGTGTATTAGTTTGTTTCATTTAATGAATAGAACATTTTAAATCAGGTTTTAGATAGATCGGGGTTGGTATACCTACTTGTACCAAAAATATTGTTTTATAGCGAAATTTTTGGCCAAAATCAATTTTTTGCTTATATCTCCTATATTACTTATTTTATTAAAAATGCGTAAATAACCTTTTTTCTAGAGCTTATTAAGAAGCACATTTTTTGTTTAATACATTTTTTCGTAGCTCTTTTATTTTTTTAAATATTTCAGTTGTTATTTTAAATTTAAATCGTTAATATCCCAAAAACTAAAAAAGCTACAAAAAAATATTAAACAAAAATTACGTAGTTTTATTAGGCCATTGATGTTTATTTTATACCTTTTTTTCTAAAATCAATAGTTTTTGAGTTATATTGAAAAAAAAAACATTTTTTCACGATTTTTCCTAGGTAAAAAAAAATGCAATTTGAACCCGCTGAGGTAAGGCAGCAGTGCGGCTTTGGATTGACTATAGTTCATAAGGTTTGTTCCAACAAGCTTCCGGTATCGTTTCGAAATCGTTTTTGAACTGTTTTTTGGTGCGCTTCGACGCATGCGCGATCTTAAAATAGTTTCGTGACGGTACGAAAAGTAACAAACGTTGGATCGCTTTGCGGATCGTTTTCGGGACTGTCAAATCAAAAGTTTGAATTTTTTGTTTTGAAAATATAACCCTACTTTTCTACTTATTATTTTTGTGATCAAAGTTAGCAAATATCACTCATAATATCGTCACTCATCTTTAAAGATAATTAAATTTAATGATGTGCTTAGGAGGTGTAAAAATTAATGCTTTTGAATAATTAAACAAGCGAGGAAATAGGAAATGCTAAAGCACGTTGTATGCTGTTCGCTAAATAAAGTTAGGATTATGCAGAAAATTAAATTAAGTTAAAATAAGTTAACGTCACACAAGAAAAGATAAACATTATGTGATCAAATGGTTTTAATTATACACATAAATTAAAAATTAAGTTAGTAAGTTAAAAAGATAACCAACTTTTAACTTTCTTAACTTATTTTAATTTTTAACCTTATCATAAAATGAAATAAACGTTTCCTTTTAAAATAATTAAACTCCCACACAATCATATAAATAGGCTTACAGAAACTCGTCTTTCCTATGCGTTATAAAAAATGTAACAGAATTATATATTTTTTAGACAAATATTTATTTAAGAAGTTAACAAATTACCGGACAGCTGCCAGAGAGTGCACCAATAAAATAGAAATCACGAAAACCCCATTAACAGTGATTTGCCCTATGTATGCTTGCTAAATTTTATTATTATTTTTAAACTGATTTGCATGTTTTCACACAAATGTCTTGATTTATATTAACTTAATTTTTGTTAACTTAACTTAACTTTGCATAATCCTACCTTAACAGTAAACATATGAAGATGAAATATGAAACATAAAACAGCTGTTAAAAATCAAAAATCCAGTGCCAAGATGCTCAATGCGCAAGTCAACCCAAACAGTTTTCAATTTAGGCCATGTATCGGAATTACCGTTCTGAAACCGTAACATAAACGATCCCAAGTTTTGTTGGTACACAAACAGGATCGTCCGATAACCGTCACGTCTCTGTTGAAACGCACTTTAATCACTGCGCATGAGCGTGATCGTTCAGTGACGGTTTTTCGACGTGTTGGAACAAACCTATAGTAATATAAAAAAAATGTTTTATGCGTATCTCTTATTGGCCAGCTTATTTGCGGTGGCCTTCCTGACTACCAGTAATCAGCTCAGATGTCGGACTTGGCAACAGCGGACATCATTTCGGCCGTTTTAGTTCTTTCCTACAAATCTTTGAACGCTTTACAAATCTGTATTTCATATTAAATATTCTTTTTTAATAGTATTCTTTGAATATTTCTTAATACTTTAAGTTTTTTAATGCATGTGTTTAATTAATTATTTACCAATTAAAGACAAATAATTATTTTTTTTATAAATCACATAAAAATGAAAGGACGAATACCAAGATGTTCATTTGTATAAGCTGATTAAAATAAACTATAAAACAGCGGTCTTTTTATGTAGACCTTTTACAATACCCTTTAATTGTCAGGCCTTTCTTTTTATAATACTAAGGCCCCCATAGATTGTCCATGGTCCTATGGCCCATGGGACATCAGGTCGTACGATTGGTCCTGAAAGCTTATACAGGATGGCATAAAAGTATAAAATAATTTAATTTAGTAAACTTCTTGGTGCTTAATATTTTAAGCCTTAAAAAACAAAACATAATTTCCTGCATTTTTTTAAGAGTGCATAATATTCGTTTCTTAAATGACCGCCATTTTCAATATTACAATGTTAAGCTATTTTAATTGTATGTTTCATGGCGGCTATTAACATATCTCGCGTTAATGCGCTTATTTCGGATCGAATGTTTGCCTTTAGCTGTTCAGCAAGATTTATTTACATAAAAAATATCCTTTAAATGTCACCAAAGGAAATAATCAGGGGCAGATAAGTCCGGCGAGCGGGGAGGCCAATGAAATTCGGTAATTTTGGAAATTGCGCGGTCGCCAAAAAGGAGTACCGTGGTAGGTCGGGCAATGTGACCAGTGGCTCAAAATGATTATAATTAAGGATATGGATGCCACGAAAGGAAATATTAAAAAAACACACATTTCATGTTTTTTAATCTACTTTCTAATTAATAATAATAAACATATTACTCATTTGTCATATAATATAAATCCAGCTTAATTGTCAATCGTTTATCACACTTTAGATTATATAATAAATTAACTTTATAAAAAAACATTTTTGAGGCATATTTTAATAACCCATCACATATCGTTTACTTGGAGTGCTAATGACACCAAACTGCAAGCTTGGATTTAGTGCTCGACCGACGGTCAGCGCTAACATCGAACGAACAAAGCTATAGCAATGAAAATGTATGATCAACCGATGTCACGCCTGGGCTATAGCGTCGCATCGGGCAATACATGTTTAATGTCTATAGCTCCGAAATCTTAAAGTATGTACTTTTCTTGTTAGAAACCTCTAAGCTAAGCGTGTCAGTGGACATGTTCTTGATCATTTATTTTTAAAGCCTTATTTTTAATATAATCGCAACACAAAAAATGGCAATAATTTAAAGATAACTTTTTCCTTTTGCATTTTTGCAAGTATTTTCTATACGTATGCGTATATGCGTCAGTGCTCGTGAGCTACACCCAAGCAGCCCGTAAGCAACACAGCAACACGTTTACTCATGAACATACAGGGTGGCGCAAAATGAACGTTATGATTTGAATGCTTTACAACTTTTTTATTTATAATTTTATTTGCTCTTTTGTTTTTAAAAGTTGTAAAGAAAGCTTGGGGAATTTAATATAAAGCAATACACCATAGAACAAAGCACGAAACATATTGAATTTTATTTTTTAAACAGAATGTCAGTTATTCCGAAGCAGCATGCGTGTCGCCGACGTTTTAATGTGCAGGTTGGACCCTCAGCGCCAACAATTATTCGCTTGGTTGCTAATTTTCAGCAACAAGGTTTAGTGAGAAACCTTTCTGGTGCTGGAAGTCCACGTACAGCGGTGAAAATATTGAACGTGTACGGAAGAGCGTGGAAGAGAGTCCTGAAACATCAACGAGGAGACGATCGGCACAACTTTGGCTATCAAAAAGGTTTCTTTAAAGAATTTTAGCTACATTGAACATGTTTTTTTATAAAATTAAGCTGGTGCAAGAAATAAGGCCGACAGTTTACCAGCAAGGGCTTGATTATGAGGGTTGCGTTACAGCAAAAAGCTAGAGACAATCGCGACTCCAGATTTGAGCCCTCTAGACTTTTTTTCTTTAGGGGTATTTGAAGTTAATAAGCCAAAAACCATCCCTTAACTAAGGCATGACATTTACAATAAAATCCATGCTATAACACTTGGGATATTGCGATAAGTCATGGAATATGTGTTGGAAAGGGCACGACTGTGTAAAGCAGAAAATGAGCGACATCTCCGAGATGTTATTTTTTACGTTTAGGCTTAAATTATTTTCCATCTTCAGGCTGCATTTTCATAAAATAATGGTAAAAATTTATTTACAAATAAAAAAGTTATACAGCATTTAAATCATAACGTTTATTTTGCGCCACCCTGTATGTGCGTGCTTAGGAGCTTAGGTCAAACGGGGCTTTAGACTTGAAAGTTTTTGTACAAATGTATAGTTTTGCCCTAAAACATAGTCATAACTTGTGATAAAAATATATTATGGATAGTTTAATTTTTATTGACAAATAAATGATAAGGACAAAGAACTTTAGTCTTTTTGTAAATTGTAAAATAGGTAGGCATATTACATTTTTAAAAATACACTTTTGACGTTCTCTCTTAGTGGACGCATTGTCCAAAAATACATTTTCAGAGATAAAATGTTTAAAATCTTCATCTACGTAATTTTAACGTAAATATGAAAAATATTATAAAATTAGGTCTGCGTTTCGTCAACTGTGAGTTTTACTAACACAAAAAAAATGTGAATGTCTGATTAAAAAGAAATCCGACACAATTGCTGGGGTGACTCCACAGATTCGATCAAATTCTTAAGTGTAAGGTGACCGACTTTTTTAGGATTGCTAAATAAAAAAATAGTATTTGTAAAGGTTTTAAATTTAACTAAATATGGTAAAAAATTGGCTGATACAAGAACCTACTTTTGTCAAAAATGTCTAACGTTGTTATTAATTCGTTATAGTTATCCTAACAGTGACGATCAAGAAAAAAACTCAGCGAAAAGTACCATTTTTCCCAAAGCAATTTGTCATTAATCCAAATAAAATTGCTGGATTAATTTAATTATCTTAAATAGTATTTTTGTTTCTGCTAAGAGTTGCATGGAGCTTTGACAAAATGAAAATCGAATGTTAAATCCAGTTAACCTTTGCAATTGTCCGAGCAGACCGGTATAATTCGTGAAGCGAAGCCGGCAACGCTGTCGCGAAGCAGACACAAAGCCGGCATGCGCATGCTCGGTCGTCAGTTGATCGTATGCGATGTGGTTAGAGTTGCGATGGGCATCAGTTCCGAGTTCCGCTACCAGGTGGTAAGAAGTGCGTCGCGGTCGGCAGACGTGACTTGTGCACAGAAAACAAAACTAGATGACGATGACAAGATGAGCATGAACATAACAGAGGGCCAGCGGCAGCCAGAATCTGGAGCCACTGATCCAGGAAGAGACAAAATGTACCGCCGGATGACGGCGGTAGCGGGCTCAAAATTTTCTTTGCCGCTGCTGCCTCTCGTTAATATTGATGCCGACAATTACATGTTGCGGGCAATTGGCCGGCCGGCCTCGGTGAATCCTTTACCGGCAACAGACCTGGCGGTTTCTCTGGACGACGGCGCCAGCACCGTGATTGCTGCCGTCGTCGTCAACCCCGGTTACTTGGACCTAGACCCCTCCGACGACGGCCAACCCATCGCAACTATAGGAACCCCGACACCAACTGAAAACTCTTCAGATTTTTTTTGCGGCCTAAACTTGGAACCTAAAACCGCGTCAACAACTCCAAATAAAACTGAGTGTGCTCGTGTAATATCTTTTCATCACATCCTTTGCTTTTGTGAGTTGTCTTGTTGCTGTAATTGTGGTACTTCTTGTTCTTCAGATTGCCATGCCTGTTTCCACAACTATTGTTCCCGTTTCTTCAACAACTATATCTGCCAGAAGGACAACGACACATTGCCCCCTGTTACGCTGGATTATGATAAGGTAGGATTCAGATAGATTTTCTTTAGTTGCATCAATAACTTAAATGTATTTGAAACATACAATCTACCAACCCTTTCAAAAAAATAGTCATAGTTGAAGGGTTTTAGCTATAATTTATTTTTTTGCGAAATATGTATTTAGTAACATTAACGTTATAGTGAAATTAGTAACGCTTTTACCTTATGCATCTAACAGTGTTTTGTAAGATAACAGTAACATAACCTATAAACTGCGTACAATATACCCACCGGCAAACCATATAATTAAATACTTTTATATCCGTCTTTTTGATCTACACAGATTGAAATAAAACGAATCTATCCTAAAGAAAAAACTAACAGTTTCTTTTTAGTATTTATATATCCTATACATAGGTTATCTATAACAAGTTAATAAAATATTAGTCAAAAGTCTAAAACTTATAATAAAAACTGCTTCTTAGGTCAATAATATAAAACGAATAAAATTACAAATTGTTTAAATTTTATATTCTAGTCTTGCTCAAAAAACTGTAGCAACTTAACTTTTAAATTGTTTCTTTAAAAGAAAATTTATTTTGATGTCAGAATGTGCTTTCCAAATATTCTTAAAATCTTTTAGCCAAGTTCAGAAAAATTTCAGTCACATTGTTATGTTTTTAGCTGTTACCAACTTGGTGTATTTTAATTTTTAAGTCAAAACCGCAAAAAAATGTTTTTTGATACCTGTTTTGTGATTTGTTGTAGTGCTATTTCCTAATAATGAAAAAAAAATAAATACTTTGTATTATTTTCTTTTTTTTTTGACCTTAGAGGTAAAACAGGACACCTGATTAAATGCGATTGGTGAGACTGCTCACGCACAAAAACTTGCCAATAAAGTGGATACGTGTAAACTGCACAATAAATTGTGCATATATCCACAATTTTTTGGCCACGCATTTGCCAGGTTTTTTGCTCAAGAAATTGGAATCTATAATACTAGCTTTTTAAACTTTTGTTTTAAATTGTAGGTAATAGTATGATAATTAATTTTTATAAATAATTCACCGGTTTATTGGCTCCCAAAAATCGATTTTTTTCATTACAAATGTACCTGTTTATCATGCTAAAAAAGTGATTTATCACATGTTTGGCAATGCTAAAGAAATGTTTAGGCTGAAGGTAACCCTGATTATTAATTATCTATTGTTGGGTTTATTTAATTTAACAAACCACATAGGTAATGGTTTATTTATTAAAATATGAATTCAAGAAATAATGGTCCAGAAATGTATACATTTTTGCCACAAACAGCATAAACAGTCCAAATCCAAGAACAGTAAATTTCCAACTAAGAAACAGGTACTTTAGGCTGTTTTTACAGTCCGAAAAATTTCTTGCATACATTTTTTCCTGCTGCAATTTTTTTATGCAAAAAGAATACTGCAGGCGTTATTTTTTGCAGCAGCAGCAGCCATACATTATTCAAGAAAATTGTTTATTTATTTAAACAATAATTCGAGAAACAATGGTCCGTAGGTGTTTGCCACAAACAGCATAAACAGTCCAAATCCAAGAACAGTAAACTCCTAACCAAAAAACAGGTGCTTTAGGTTGTTTTTACAGTCCGAAAAATTTCTTGCATACATTTTTTCCTGCTGCAATTTTTTTATGCAAAAAGAATACTGCAGGCGCTGTTTTTTTTTGTAGCAGCCATACTTTAGACAAGAAAAGTTTATTTATTGAAACATTAATCCGAGAAACAATGGTCCATAAGTATATATATTTTTGCCACAAACAGCATAAACAGTGCAAATCCAAGAACAGTAAATTCCCAACTAAAAAAACAGCTGCTTTAGGCTGTTTTTACAGTACGAAAAACTTCTTGCATAAATTTTTTTCTGTTGCAATTTTTTTATGCAAAAAAAATACTGCAGGCGCTATTTTTTTTTAGCAGCAGCTATACAGAGAAACAATGGTCCATAAGTGTATTTTTGCCACAACCAGCATAAACAGTTTAAATTCAAGAGCAGTAAATTCCTAACTAAAAAAACAGGCGTTTTAGGCTGTTTTTCCAGTTTGAAAGAAGTCTTGCATAAATTTTTTCTTGGCGCATTTATGCAAGGAGAATCTGCAGGCGCAATGTTTTTTGCAGCAGCCAGGCTTTATGGGTTAAAAAATTAATTCGAGAAATAATGGTTAAAAAATATATATATTTTTGCCACAAACAGCATAAACTTTTCAAATCCAAAAACAGCGAATTCCTAACCAAAACAACAAGTTCTTTAGGCTGTTTTTTCAGCCTGAAAGAATTCTTGCATAAAATTTTTCCTGCTGCATTTTTTTTTATGCTAGAAGAGTACTACAAGCGCTATTTTTCTCGCAGCAGCCAGGCTATATACAAGAAAATGGTTTATTTATTAAAACATTAATCCAGGAAGAAATGATTTAGAAATGTATATATTTTTGTCACAAACAGCTTAAACAGTCCAAATCCAAGAACAGTAAATTCCTAACTAAAAAAAAAACAAGTGCTTTAGGCTGTTTATACAGTTTAAAAGATTTCTTGTATAAAATTTTTCCTGCTGCAATTTTTTATGCAAGAAGAATACTGCAAGCGCTATTTTTAATGCCAGGCTTTATACAAAATAATGGTTTATTTATTTAAACATTAATCCGAGACATAATGGTCCAGAAATGTATATATTATTGCCACAAATAGCATAAACAGTCCAAATCCAAGAAAAGTGAATTTCTAACTAAAAAAACATAGCTAAAAAGGTTTGATTTGAACTGGCGGCCGCCTTTGCTTTTTATTTGGACTATTTTTACAGACCCGTGCGGGAAGCGGCTTATTACAAAAAGCAAGAGCGGCCGCCAGTTCAAATTAAACTTTTTTAGCTACTTTCTATGGTTTTTTTTTTCATTTCAAAAAGAACCGAAGTTTCATTCTTATACTGATCCAACTATAAATGAGCTAAAAAAAGTATTGGATTAACAATAACGTTTTTAAGCTAGCTTTGTTTATCTTGTTTATCTTACACAGTTACGCAATTTTACTAAGCATGTAAAGCTTCCATTTAACGATCATAATATTTAATGATAAACCTTTACCCCTGCATAAACCCCCTGTTTTATTACATAAAGAACTTGCTGGTTATCTACCAGTGAGGAGTGTCAGAGCTCGTTTCTTTTATGACTGTTATCGCTTGACCTATTTCAGCGAGAAATAGGTATGTAAACATGGTAAGAGACCAGTTTAGCATTACCAAAACGTAATATTAATGACATTAATTTCACATAAAATCTTTTAACATTACAGGTTCTTAATAATTTTTAACGCGTGTAACGTGCTTATACTATTTTTCGCGGATAAAAGCATATATTTTTTTCGTCATTCGTTTGAAGGATTTATATTAATATTTTATCTCTGGTATTATGAGATATAAAGTGTATTTGGGTCAACTGTTACTGTATTAAACGGATTAAATAAAAATATACCTGCCTGCTTAATTTTAATTGAAATATAATGGAATACGTTATAAGCGGTATAAAAAAAACAGGTTTTAAATAATTAAGGATTTTTGTAACAAAAAAAAAATTATAGGCAGTAGACCACATCTTCCACCAGACTAGTCGAGAAGTGTGTTTTCTGAGAAAAATAGTAGGAAGGCTTTGAAAAATATGTGAGATAGCTTATTGGACACTGAAAGAGGCATTTTAAGTATTTTTTCTGCCAATAAAAATTGCAATTGTTATGAACAAAGAACGAAATAAAAAGAAAGGCATTTCGATTTTTTCGATTAACTCAAAAACCATAAGAGATAGCGAAAATTGCAAAAAAAAGATCCTTGAAGAGGAGGAAATTTCCGACAAAAAAGTCTCAACTCCCGAAGTTCTATCTCCATTATCCATAATTTTAAATTAACGCTGAAAATTGGCCTCCACGCGACATTTTTGGTTGCGCGCTCGGCGTCAAAACCAAGTACGTTACACTAAATATATATTTTAGAGTAATAAATATTAATTAAAACATTTCAAAAAATATATGGTGTATTCAGAACACTTCAAAGAATTTATTCCCGTTAAAAATTTAAGTCAAATTTAGTTTTTCAGCAAGTTAAACAATTGTCAATTAACAAAATTGTTTCGAAATTTCGTCCTTATTGTACATTAAAAAAATGCTTAAAAAATTGTGGTATACATTTTTCGGTTCGTGAAGCCTTTCTTATAGACATACTTAACAAGGTTACGCCATAAAAGTTTAAAAAATTTGAATCCTTTGTTTATAATAAATTTATAACTTTGACAAAAAATAAAAAATCAGGGTAATATTGTCAAAGTTATAATATTATTATAAACAAAGCGTTTTAATTTTTTAAACTTTTATGCCGTAATCTTGTTATGTATGGATATAAGAAGGGCTCCACGACGCGAAAAATTTATTCGACAGTTATTTAAACATTTTTTTAATGTACAGTGAAGACGAAAGTTCGAAATAATTTTGTTAATTAACAATTGTCTAACATGTTGAAAAACTAACTTAAAGTTAGATTTTTAACGCAAATAAAATTCTTTGAAGTGTTCTCAATACATCACAATTTTTAAAAAATTTTCAATGCATTCTTGTACTTATAGTATCTTTTTTCTTAAGCCCGACGTCTTCATTGGTTTTTAAAGCCATCATAACCAAAATTTTGCTGCCGACGTGGGGCCTAAATAAAATCATATTTTTTTTATGGATCGCTTGGGTAATTATGACTTTCATGATTAGAGTTAAATTTTATATTGATGGCCTAAAATAATTTTCCTAAGCCGAGAATAAGGTTACCCAGCTAACAGGTTTTCCTTTTAAGATTTGCGGCCTTCATAACCAAGATTTTGCGTTTAGTTTCTGGATTTGGTACCCAATATGCTCGTTTGGCCTCCAACGTGGGGCCTAAATGTAATAAGTTTATTTCCATGGATCGCCTGGGTAATTATGATTTTATGATTAGAGTTAAATTTTATATTCATGGCCTAAAATATTTTTTCTAAGCCGAGAATAAGGTTATCTAGCTAACAGATTACCCAGTATGCTCGTTTAGCCTCCAACGTGGGGCCTTAATGTAATAAGATTTTTTTCATGGATCGCTTGTGTAATTATGATTTAATGATTAGGGTTAAATTTTATATTCATGGCCTGAAATAATTTTTCTAAGTGGAGAATAAGATTATCTAGCTAACAGGTTTTTTTAAGATTTGCGGCATCATAACCAAGATTTTGCGTTTATTTTATGGATTTGGTACCCAATATGCTCGTTTGGCCTCCAACGTGGGGCCTAAATGTAATTAGATTTTTTATAGATCGCTTGATAATTATGATTTTATGATTAGAGTTAAATTTTATATTCATAGCCTAAAATAATTTTTCTTAGCCAGAGATTATCTAGCTAACAGGTTTTTCTTTTAAGATTTGCGGCATCATAACCAAGATTTTGCGTTTGTTTTATGGATTTGGTACCCAATATGCTCGTTTGGCCTCCAACGTGGGGCCTAAATGTAATTAGATTTTTTTATAGATCGCTTGGGTAATTATGATTTTATGATTAGAGTTAAATTTTATATTCATAGCCTAAAATAATTTTTCTTAGCCGAGAATAAGATTATCTAGCTAACAGGTTTTTCTTTTAAGATTTGCTGCATCATAACCAAGATTTTGCGTTTGTTTTATGGATTTGGTAACCAATATGCTCTTTGGCCTCCAACGTGGGGCCTAAATGTAATTAGATTTTTTTATAGATCGCTTGGGTAATTATGATTTTATGATTAGAGTTAAATTTTATATTCATAGCCTAAAATAATTTTTCTTAGCCGAGAATAAGATTATCTAGCTAACAGGTTTTTCTTTTAAGATTTGCGGCATCATAACCAAGATTTTGCGTTTGTTTTATGGATTTGGTACCCAATATGCTCGTTTGGCCTCCAACGTGGGGCCTAAATGTAATTAGATTTTTTTATAGATCGCTTGGGTAATTATGATTTTATGATTAGAGTTAAATTTTATATTCATGGCCTAAAATATTTTTTCTAAGCCGAGAATAAGGTTATCTAGCTAACAGATTACCCAGTATGCTCGTTTAGCCTCAACATGTGGGCCTTAATGTAATAAGATTTTTTTCATGTGTCGCTTGTGTAATTATGATTTAATGATTAGGGTTAAATTTTATATTCATGGCCTGAAATAATTTTTCTAAGTGGAGAATAAGATTATCTAGCTAACAGGTTTTTTTTAAGATTTGCGGCATCATAACCAAGATTTTCGTTTATTTTATGGTTGTACCCAATATGCTCGTTTGGCCTCCAACGTGGGGCCTAAATGTAATTAGATTTTTATAGATCCTTGTATAATTATGATTTTATGATTAGAGTTAAATTTTATATTCATAGCCTAAAATAATTTTTCTTAGCCGAGAATAAGATTATCAGCTAACAGGTTTTTCTTTTAAGATTTGCAGCATCTAACCAAGATTTTGCGTTTGTTTATGGATTTGGTACCCAATATGCTCGTTTGGCCTCCAACGTGGCCTAAAGTATTAGATTTTTATAGATCGCTGGGTAATTAGATTGATCGATTAGTCATGGCCTAAAATATTTTCTTTATAGCCAGGTTTTTTTTTAAGATTTCTGCATCTAACCAAGATTTTGCTTTTATTAGGGTTTGAACCAATATGCTCTTTGGCCTCCAACGTGGGGCCTAAATGTAATTAGATTTTTTTTTATAGATCGCTTGGGTAATTATGATTTTATGATAAGAGTTAAATTTTATATTCATAGCCTAAAATAATTTTTCTTAGCCGAGAATAAGATTATCTAGCTAACAGGTTTTTCTTTTAAGATTTGCGGCATCATAACCAAGATTTTGCGTTTGTTTTATGGATTTGGTACCCAATATGCTCGTTTGGCCTCCAACGTGGGGGGCCTAAATGTAATTAGATTTTTTTATAGATCGCTTGGGTAATTATGATTTTATGATTAGAGTTAAATTTTATATTCATGGCCTAAAATAATTTTTTTAAGCCGAGAATAAGGTTATCTAGCTAACAGGTTTTCCTCTTAAAATTTGTCGGCGACTCAGGATCTACCTTTCTTCTCCGTAAAATTGTGGAAAGGCAGTGGCGTATACAAAAAGTGGGTAGCCCAATTTTTTTTTTTTTTTAAAGTAATGAAATTATGTAAATATAAATTACCTCCAGAGTGCGGGGACCTGCCTCCCCCTCCCCAAAGTATACGCCACTGTGGAAAGGTAGTAATGCCTTAAACAATCCAAGTAGGGTCTCAAATGAGTTTGGCTTGGTTTAGTTGGTACCTATTGCCAGATACGCGTGAGTTTTACGATTGTTTTTCTAACTATCATGGTGTGAGTGCGTGAGACCAATATTTTCACAGCTAGATTTATTCTTGTTCAGAATTTAAATGATCCTTTCGTATACACTTTTTTTGGAGGGTTAGTTGTCATTATTTTTTCTCCTAAACCAGTTGTGTAGTTGTATTCTGATCTTTAAATTCAGTTCCAGGTGATTGCTTTAGTTTTTCTCACAGGTTTACTTTGGTAGAATATGATTAAATCTTCCATCCTATATATACTTTTAAATGATCTGACTACCTGCGACAAGGTTATTAAGATCAGGTTTAGCTAATTTGCTAAGCTGGTCTGCATAGTGATGAGTGTTGAGGGGATGTTTAATTTAAATACGACATATTCAGGATTTTTAAAACTTTTTAACATTGCAGGGTATTAAGTCTGAAAGAGTTGGAATGCAGGTGTGTGGGCCTTTATCGCCTTTATAGCAGGAATTTTTGATAAATCGTTAATTACCTGTCGACTGTATCACACGATTTTGTTGCTATAAATTAGTAATATCATAATATTTAATTTAAAAAAAAATTTTGAAAACATGCTACCTCTCACTTTATTTTTTACCACGTTATTAACGGTAGTGATTTTGTTGCTGTGCAGGCAAGCACTCAATTGCTCTTATAGTATAAGCAAAAAAATAGTTTCTAATGATCCACCGATATTTTTTATATTTTTTAATTTTTTCGTCACATGCTACCTTGAATTTCCTTTTCACCACATTATCAACGGCAGTGATTTTGTTGCTGTGCAGGCAAGCACTCAATTGCTCCTATAGTACCAGTAAATTTAAATATTTATACAGTGTTGCCAAATCGGGATCTTTTCTAATAGGTCTCCGCATTTTTACGTCTAAAATATAATTGGGAAAATAAAAAGCCGCTTCAACTAACCAGAACTAACTATGACTGACCTTTTAGACTAATTCAAAAGCCTTCTGTTCTGGTAGGTCATGGTTAGTTCTGGTTAGTTAAAGCGGCTTTTTATTTTCCCCAAGTATATTTCAGACGTGAAAACTTGCTGATGTAAAAAATCTGTGGATCATTAGAAACTATTTTGTTGCTTGTACTACAAGAGCAATTAAGCGCTTGCCTGCACAGCAACAAAATCACAGTCGTTGATAACGGGGTGAATAATAAAGTTCAAGGTAGTATGTTTAAAAAAAAAATTAAAAAATCTCATATTTTGATGTCGCAAATTTAAAGCAACTAAATCGTATGATACAGTCGACAGGTAATTAACGATTTTCAAAATTCCTGCCACCTTTATATCAATATAGCAGTAATTTCGATTTTTCGAAATCGGCTTAAGCACGAAAACCCTCACTTTAGCAACTAATTAGCTACAAGTTCTAGACCTTTTCAGCTTAGGTTTTTAAATCATTTATTTAGCTTTGTAGCAAAGACGGGTTTATTAAGAAATTAAATTTGCTTCTGCCAAATTAACTAATCCTTAAAACATTGATTGGTCTTGTACACAAACAGGTCGATTATTTATTAACGAAACAGAAAGGTATGTGTATTGTTGATAAGTAGTTAATTGTTTCTAAATAAACACGTTTCCTTGAAAATTCGCAGATCAAAGTAGGTCAGATAAAATTTTTGTTAACAGAACAAACGACAAATATTTTTTTTTGTTTATATTAAGATTTAAGATACTTAAATATCTACTATAATTATATAAGATCTTCTCTTAATATTTCTTTTGCTGCGTAAAAAGTATCGCTTCTCGTAAATAAGTAATTGGATGGGTGACCGCTGATAAACACCGTGTGTGGGATTAATTCTAGTTAGTTCTGATTAGTTCCACAATAAATTTAGCATCCTCCTAAATGACATTCTTCTTCTTCTTCTTCTTCTTCTTCTTCTTTCCTGGGGCCGTCTTCATTTACTACCGGAGGCAGCGCAGCCTCTTGGTCTTTTTGTGCCTAAGCTCCCCTTATCTTTTATACCAATCCTCCCATTAGTCTTGTTCCTTCTACAAGTCTGTATAACGCCGAGACTGGTTGGTATATATATTTCTGTGGACTTATTTTCGGTTGCCCAAATTATTCCTGTCTTTTGTGATTCAACGCTTCACATTCGCACAGGATATGGTAGGCTGTTTCTTCCCCCTCGTCGCACATTCTGCAACTTGGGTCTCCATTGTATGAGCCTATCTTGTGTAGGTGTCCTCTTAGGTTATAGTGCCCTATTAGCAGCCCTACTGGTATGCGAAGTCTTTTTCCATTTTGTCTAAGTATTTCTTTCCTCGTTCTTTTAGATGGGCTCCTTAAGAAGCCTTTTTCATGTCTTATTCTACTGTTTGTTTCGGATCCATTCCCTGATTTGCTCTTGTGCTAGGGATGCGCGATGTTCATCGATGGTCTAAAAACATCGATGGTTGGTTGATCGATGATCGATGTTTTGCCATCGATGGTCGAGTATCAAAAACATCGATGATAACATCGATGTTGCCTTCTAACATCGATATTTTTTGCAAAGGTAAAAAAAAGTAAAAATGTTTTAACATATAGGAAGATCACGCTAAATAAGTTTCAGAAAACAGAAAAGAATCATCTATTGATAATTCTTCAGAACTTTCCGTTTATTTAAGAACTCTCGTTGAATCGATGAATGTTAATCCCTTTAGCTGGTGGCAGAAAAACGCTTCTACATATCCCACTCTAGCCACAATTGCATCGAAGTTTTTGTCTGTTATTACAACTTCCGTTCCATCAGAACGTCTGTTTTCAAAAGCAGGGCAAACAGTAACTCAGCAGCGAAACAGGATAAAGGGAAAATTATTATCAAAATTACTTTTTTTACAAAGCTTTAAAAAATCTTATTGGGGTCTATAATTTTTTATATAAAATAATGTTAAGAGTTTTGTTTTAAAACATGTATTATTTCTTGTATATTTTGAATAAAGCTGTCTTTGGTAATATTGGTAGCTTTATTGCTAATAATGCTAATAGACCATGACCGAACCATCGCATCGTACCATCGATGTTAGAAAAACATCGATGTTGTATGTTCGATATATCTTTACCATCGATGGTCAGGTTTCGATGTTGCCATCGATGTCGCATCCCTACCTTGTGCTATGGTTTTGGTCACTTGGTTGCATTGCCGTCTTGCCTAAAAGGTGCCGTGAAATGCAGTAAAATAAGGGCTAAGTTCCTATCCACAAATTTGAACCTCTTAAAATACTAAGATCTTAAATTAGACCAAGTTCTTTTTTCACTTGACAAGTTTTTTACTAATCTTTTGTATTCTGTTCTTTTTTCATTAATACTAACAGTTTTTTAATCAATCCAGACAGATCAATGCTCATGATTTTTTAGCGACATCGTAATGATGTCGTATGCGACAATCTATTTAAGATTGGAGAACGCTTATTCGACACGTCCGCACTTCGAAAATTTTTGTGTCCATGCCAATTGAGTGTTCGCTGGCAGGTTTGCTATTATTGGAATTGTAGAATTTTTAGACTTATTAAATCAAACCAAATTTTGGAAAGAATGGGCAAACCTTACACTATTTTACGTCTTCACTCAGTTATAATTAAGTTTTTTATTTTTTTAATAATTACCTCCTACATATATTAAGAGAAAATGTCTTTATCAGGACTTAATTAAAGCATTTCCTGATTAGTAATGAACTGTCTTACCGATTTATCGATGTTTTTTACACGATTTTGTTGCTATAAAAAGCAGATGATTTTGTATTATTTTTTTGGAAACGTGCTACCTTGAACTTCATTTTTTACCACGTTATCAACGGCTGTGATTTTGTCGCTGTGCAGGCAAGCACTTAATGACTCTTATAGCATAAGCAACAAAATAGTTTCTAATGATCCACCTATATTTTTTATATTTATTAATTTCTTCTTTACATGCAAATTTGAGTCAGCAAGTTTTGACGTCTGAGATATAATGTGAAAAATAAAAAGTCGCTTTAACTAACCAGAACTAACCATGACCGACAAGAACTGAGGGCTTTTAAATTTGTCTAAAAGGTAGGTCATGGTTAGTTCTGGTTAGTTAAAGCGGCTTTTTATTTTTCCCAATTATATTTTGGACGTGAAAATGCGGGGCCTTATTTGAAAAGACCCCGATTTGGCAACACTGCACGCTTCCATATAAATATTTAAATTTACTGGTACTATAGGGGCAATTGACTGCTTGCCTGCACAGCAACAAAATCACTGCCGTTGATAACGTGGTGAAAAAATAAAACTTAAGTTAGCATGTAACGAAAAAATTGAAAAATATAAAAAATATCGGTGGATCATTAGAAACTATTTTCTTGCTTGTACTATTAGAGCAATTGAGTGCTTGCCTGCACAACAACAAAATTACAGCCGTTAATAATGTGGTGAAAAATAAAGTTCAAGGTAGCATGTTTAAAAAAAAATGTTTTCTAATATTTTGATATTGCAAATTTATAGCAACAAAAAGTCCTGCTATCTTTATATCAATATAGCAGTAATTTCGATTTTTCGAAATCGGCTTAAGCAACAAAATCCTTATTTTAGCAACAAATTAGCTACAAATTCCAGTGATTTTTCTATCGAGTTTTGCTAATTTACCCCTGATAGCCTGATAGAGCTTGCCAAGCATTCTAGTGATCAGCAGGAATTTTTTTGAAAAATGGCATTTTATTTTGTTTAAACAAAACAGTAAAATTTTAATCTAGTCCAATTTTTGATTTTCATGTTGAAAATCAATATTAAGAATAAAGGTATTTTGTTCGCCCTTAACTGGAACTTTATAATTCAAACGACTAGTTGCCCTGTATTTTGAAGAATCAAGGCTCTAAATTTAGCTAATTCAGTTTGTTTATTCCTCCTGTATAGCATTGAAACAGCTCTTTGGGCAACATTGTTTTTATTATAAAATTTCTGTATGCTAAGATAAATAGAAATTAAACACCCTGTAAAAGTATTGCATTTTGATAAAATTTTACGTACAATATTATCTTGGCAAGAACAAGAAATGATCAGAGTTTTCGTCTTACCAGTTTCGTTTTTTATTTAAATTATTGACGATTTGCAACTGAGCCGGTAAATGGGGTTCATGTTCATAGCCATAGTGGACATTCCAGTTTAGCAGAGTAAGTTTTTAAACAAGTTCTGCGATAGTCGGAGTGCAAGGACAAACTGTCGCCAACTCAGTTAGTTTGACAGAGAGCTGATTATTGGGTTACGGGATGCTGAGCTGGGATTCTGTAAAAATATAAGGAAAGAGAATGTCAAAATAGGAATCACATGTTCTTGTTGCCCTTAAAGGTAACTCATGAGTTTGTTACTGTTTCGAAAGAGATAGAAAAAATGTCTAATGTGGCAACGCACACATAGGGGCACATTACGAGTTTGTGGTACGACAGAAGGCCAAGACTCTTAGCTTTAAGATTGCTTTCTTACCACCAGATCGATAACACAGGTCCACAAAAAAAAGTGGTGTGTGCTGAGTGTCGGACTATGATTTTCTGGCGTAATTTTTGTATAATCTGAAGTCGAAATTGGGAGTCAAACCGCAAAAAAAATGAGTCTTGTAAAAACCTTTAATTTAAGGTATATTTACCGAATTTTCTGGATTTTTGTCAAGGTATACCCCTGGAAAAAAATTGAAAATTATTATTATTTTTCGCAAATTTTGAGTGATTTGTGATTCCAATGAATAAAATAAACGATTTATAATAAAAACCTCCAAAAACTACATTACTCATTTTTATTTTTTTTTTTGGACTAATTTTTTTTGTCCAAATTACATTTTCATTTATATCTGCTTTATTATTTATCTTATCAAAAACGTTTATATAGATTTTCTAGTTTTTTTATAGTTTATATAGTCGTAGTTCAAACATTCCGTGATAGCAGGTTTCTGCCGGTAAATGTACCGTATCGGGTTTTTGGGTTTTTCTCGATTTTTTGCTGTTTGACCCTCAATCTTGACTTCAGATTCGTGTTTAGCGAAAAAAAATACACCAGAAAACCTTAGTCCGACACCCAGCAAACACCACTTTTTTTTTGTGGACCTGTGTGACCAATTAATGGTTTACAGTACACAGCAGAGTTGGAATGTAAACTGTCTGTTATTTTTAATGAATGATGACATAATCAATTTGAGTGAAACAGAATTATCATTGTGGGATTTAAATGAAATTCAATGCTCTTTAGTGACGAGTTCCAATTTCATTTGGGGATGCATATGGTCGGGCCCATGATACTATTACTCGAGAAGATAAACCCACTTGGCGATTCAATTTCGTACGACGTTGCGCATGACGTCACTCGATGACAAAAATTCTGCTTGTCGGTTGGGAAAGCAGTGTTTTAAAGCCTTTTTTAACGTTTATTGTATTTTGGCATTACTTATGATTATTATATATTTGTGTATGAGATATTCTATGATTATTATAGTAGTATGTAAGATATTTCCTTAATTGTATGTGGGATTTAGGATCCGTGCTATGATAGTAAGCCTTTAAAAATAAGGTATAGAATATATAATATAAATGCCCGTTTGACATTGATTATATAAGGTTTAAAAAACGAACAACAAACGATTATAATTATTTAAAGTATTTTAATTTAAACATATGCAATATGAAAAGTCTAAAGGCTTGTTAATTAATAATAAACTAATAACACTTTATAGCGCAAAAAAATGATTTATGGTTTTTATTTAAATAAATTTAGTTAGCTACTTTAGACTAATACTTCTGCAGAAAAATATCAGTACATATTTTGTTATGTTGCAAAAAAATAAAATAAAACAAAAGTAAAGGATTAATATACAGCGTATTGTGACAATTTTTAAAATTTTTATTGAGTTTTATGCGCTATACCTACCTATAAAGGATAGTCTATATTTTTTATATTGCTTATGGGTAGAGGTGTTAAGAAAATGACACTGTAATGTTTAACAATTCTGTTTATTTTTTTTTAAGAATATATTAGTACTTAGAAAATTAACAAATTTACACAAGAAAACCAAATTTAATTAATCTATTTTATAATTTTCGTCATTTTTCTCTTTCTTACTTTGGTTTTTTTTATATCTCTATTTAACATTAGAATTTTAAAATACAGATTTGGCTAAATCCATTTGCGATTTTAAATAATTTTTAGTCAACTTTAATGACTCCCCATTAAAATTGTTAAAAATGTGGTCGAGTTCCTTACGCTAAGTTACAAAATCTGGGTTTGGCTTCAAAAAATAAATAAACAATACACTAAATCCATCGAACATCTAAACCGAAATCGGAACGCCATATTAAAACTCGCTGTTTCTGGGGAAATTTGTCATCGAGTGACGTCAGGCGTGCGAGAGAGATAGGCTTATCTCATGCGCGTGGGTTTATCTTCTCGAGTAATAGTATCATGGGTCGGGCCAGGATCCAAAGATGACGTGGTGGAGAACGAAAATCCATTTTTTTTTGTTAAAAGCATGTTTGCCTCATTTAGAACTTATTTTGTGGGGTGCCATTACTAATGGCTCTAAGTCTACCCTAATGTTTATCGGAGGTACATTGCCAAAACAGATTTTTCAGCAAGATATGTTCCTCCAAATATATTCAAATAAACATTGATGTGACTGAGTTTTAAAACAACCACCTTAAAGTCTGGGCCAATTTGACAGAAACTTTAGGTGACCTGGCACCAAACGGACATCGACCACCTAATCATATCCATGCTTATCGACCTTAATAAATGCATAGCACATCATAAAAAATATAATTGGTAATAAGTTTATATAAAAAGAAATAATTTTAACAGCTCTCATGGTGTGATTAAACTTGTTAAGATTAGATAAAGAATCCGATACTATCATCGTTTATATATTGTTTATACTTTTTATTGCGGTCACTACCTGCTAAACACATTTAAATGTGTGATTAAATTGACAGTTTCGAAAGAAGGTACTTGTTTAGGTAAGCTTTTTTATTATACACATTTTAAACATCAGGTATCGTTTTTGAAAGAAACTAATGACAGCTTAGTACTAAAGAAAAAAAATCGACAAAGTATAAATAGAAGATAAAAGAATGGAACAATGCATGGTGGTTGTCATTCTAAAGTTTAGTTTTATTTACTCCTTTCTCTCCAAAATTAAACATGACGTTACAGCTAATAAAAGTTGATTAATAAAACAATTTATTAGTAACAAAATGCTAATTATTTTATTATTCTACGGGTTATGCTAATTAATAATAAAAAATGAAATTTAAAATTTAAAAAAGTTGTGCCGTTAATTTTTAGGCGTGATATGCGTTTACCTAACACCTAATGCAAAAGTGTAGTTTCAGTATATATTTATTGTAATATTTTCTTTTTTGAATATTTTATTTTGTTCTAAAATTTTAATGCCCTAAAATTATTTTTGCAACAAAATCTTAAGCTCCGTCGTAGAAATTATATATAAGAGAGCATATTTAAGTACTTTAGAACCGAAATTTGGCATTTGATCATACGAAGACCTTTGAATAGTCAAGACAGATTTTAAAAACTTACATAGCTTTTCGCGAAACCACCGCCAAAGGCGCGGAAAAACCGTGTTTTTACCTCTAGAAGACCAACGGGGAATTCACCCCAGCATCTAAAAGTACCGTGAAAGTGCTTTCCACGCTTTGGGGTAATTCCTAACCCCTATTTTGAATCACACGAGGTAGCGTGGCCTTGCGAAGGTTAAAGTACAAACTTGGGATGTTGCGAATATTCGCATCCGCAATTGCGGATCTTCCGCATCAATTTGGACATCCGCATCCGCTTACGCATCTGCAATAAATCTATGCGGATGCCAGTATGAGTGCCCGATGGAAACTGAAGTTATGGTATTATTCGTTTTAAAATAAGGTAGACTGAAAGTGTTAGACAATGTTATGTTTTCAATAACACTAGAATATTGAACTTCCATTCTCTTCATCTGTTAATTGATACACAACGTTTCGGCTAGTGATTTATCTCCAACCGTTTTCAATTTTCACTTGTCGTAACGTTATAATCGATAAAATTTAAAGAATATTTTAACCGGGACTAACTAAATACGTACGTAATAACCAAAAGTATCTTCAGTATCCTGATCGTTATAAAGGTAGACACTGTGTATTTAATTTTTAAAAATCGCAGATAATTTGTCATGTTGTAGCTAAATAAGCTGAACTTGAAATCACAAAAAAAGGATTGTACGTGACATTCTGCATTAATAATTTATTGAGTAACTTAAAGTAGATATTTAATATTGTAAACAAATATTAAAAATTTAAGAGATACGTTAACTGTCACAATAATAGGTTAAATTTATTTTTATTATCACGAATATTCCTATGTTCGAAATTAAAATAATTAAAACAAAAAGATTTATTAATACTCTGATATGTAGCGTTTGTTTCGTTTGGTTATTTTGAGATTTTACATTTAATAAAGTGCTTTTTATATGATATACATAATTTATTCTCAAGGTGTCTTGTTATCCTCAAAAGGCATCTTGACGAGATACTATGTAATTAAGGTAATAAATCGTCTCAAAGAAATGCAAACTTTTGTTCACACACAAGTAACATTTAACGCATTAGTCTGGGTGTATCTGTTAGAAAATCATACTTTGATCTGTTTGCAATCCCACAGCATCTTATTCGAAAATGAAGAAACTTGGCATTTCGTGCAAAAAAACCATCATCAGTGCTATTCGTCAAGCAGTAGTTACAGCATTTGGAGTGTACATATATATGTAAACAGGATATTGACAAACTATTACATTATTAATTTAAAATTAAAAAGTAAAATTGTAAATAAAATCTCACATTTTCACTCCAGTAAGGGTGAATTTTAAAATTTAAGCTACACTGGTATCGTAGTGTGGCTTAATTTTTAAAATTCACCCTTTTAGCTGTAATTCCTGGTTGACCAATAGCACTGATGATGGTTTTTACCGAAAGCGCTTTGCTAGGATATTAATTTAAAAAAAATTGCACGAAATACAAAGTTTCTTTATTTTCTACATTCTTACGTGCACAAGGCCACAATTAATTTTTATTTTTATTACAACTATGCACATTTTGACTTTATTAATCAGTTGCAGTTATCATTCCAACTGCGTGGTGCAGCTTCGGATCTATCTAGTCGTATGGTACATTCCACAATGATTCGTTGATTTTTCGACCGCAATAAAATTTAAATGACAACCCTCAGTGGTAAACCTAGCCATAAAGAAGTTGCCTGACAAATATCTACTGTGTAGGCACCGCAGCCTTTGAAAGGGTATAGGTTCTGATTACCTCCTAATATCAATAGTTTAGGTTAGCTATTTTGGATGGTCAATAACAGTCACGAAAATACCTCGACAAATTCCAAATGACTGATGAACTAAGACGAAAAGACTCTGCTTTATCTTGAAAACCTGCAATTTGTCTTTAACCTACATAATATACTAAAAAGTAGGTACAATAATAACTAAAGGAAATTTTAAGTCCGGACCTACATGCGGGTGTCCAAAGTTTATTGAGTTTTAACATTAACAGTAGCGGGTAAAACGAGAAATCAACGATTTATTGTGGAATGTACTGTACTGGGAATTTAAATATTGCCAACGTACAAATACCTAATAATAAAGAATATTGTAAGGTATATACATAATGTCAGAAATGACAAATCTGTCATTTGATACAAATGTTGTCAGATTACATTCAAGATGCTGCTCAATACAATGAGTTCCTGGGAGGTTTTTGGGATATAAATATGAGTACACTTTAATTTTATGGGAGTGATTATGATTCGGAGAAACAGTTTTTAGAACAGTACTTATGCATTTTTTTAATGAGATTATATTTTCAACATTGTAAAGTTGAAGCGCTGAGCGTATAATTGTTAGTGTAGTAATTGGAAATATTTTCATGGAAATGGAATTATTGAAAATTTCCCAACGTGTCTCGAAAATATTGAAAATTTTGGAAATATCGAAAAAAAGACTGCGTTTAAGTATCAATAGAAATATTTTTATTTTTATACTTTTGTGCAGTGCAAATTTTACACTAATAAAATAATTTTCGAAAAAGTACGTATATTATTTAGTGTCCGACCCATAGATATATAAGCAAAGGGAGATAAAACTGTTTACAATTAAAAGCAATCAAACATTGAAATAGTGTCTACCTCTCTAGACCACTTGATGGTCAAACTTGCTTGATAAAAATGCCCCCTTGCCGATTGTCCTTTATTGGCGAATTTTTAGGATATTGCTTATATTTTCTTTTCAAATTCTTAAAGAGATCATAGATCATAACATGTCGTTATGCAATAACTTAGTAGCAGCGACAGAAATATGTTTTTTAGTTAATTTTTAGTTTGCTTTATTAATTTATTATTCTTAAAAATAATAACGGAATATTAACGGTCAATATGGGCAACACTGCTTTTTGAAGTTTAGTCATAATTTTTGTACGCTAGGGTCACGAAGGTCGTCGGTCAGCTAGTAGTAAATTTTTTATTTGTGTTGTAAGGCGGTGTTGCATTTCGTTTAAACTAGCTCAGAGAAGATTTGTGTTTTAAAGTGCGGTTATAGAAGGATTTTCTTAATATTTTATGTATTATTGTTAATAAACAGACTAAAAAATGGTTGTGAAGTGCAGGTTTGTGGAAAAACTGGATTCTCGTAATAAAAATCTTTCGTTTCACAGGTAAGCTTAAACAGTTCTTTTTTTAAACTTCACTTCATTGACGTGCAATACCATGGCGAACAAATAACATTTTTTGTTAATACCTTTTATGTTATATTTTTATACAGATTAACAACGATTATTTATTATTTTAGATAAAATTAATTATATAACTAACGAAAAACTTGTTTAATTATTTTATAATCGATTGAAAGTAACCATAGTTTTTGGTATAAATTTTTTTTATTAGATTAATATAGCATATGAACGATTTCAATAATAAAATTTGTTTTAAGGTTTCCTGTTGACTCGGAGAGAAAAAAAATGGTTTTCCCTACTTGGATTTGAAAAAAATATGCAGTTACCACAAATTGTCAAAATCTGTCAGATTATTTTGATCCTTGTGATATTATCACAAATAGAAATGAATAGTTAAATATTCTTGGATTAGTTAAGAATGCTTTAATATTGTTACTGAATACAATAAATTATATGCAAAAAACAGTGATATTTTTTCTCCCCTTTTTTTCCTTTTCTCGTGATCAAAAAACATTTAAAACATAAAAGTTAAAAATATCTATTTAATTTAGAAAAATAAATTTATTCACAAGAAAGGGCCCAAAAAATAGATTTTTTTTTTTAAATCCAAATCCCAAATTTTAATTTTTCTAAAAAACTCCCAATTATATTTTGATATTCGTACTGAAATAAACATTTTTTGGTCTATTAATTTCCTCCCTCACTTTTACAAAATGGTATTTCATCGTTTTTGGTCCATTAGTGGACTTTGAGGGGGGCTGTCAGATGATTGCTATTCCTTTTTTGACATAAAATTAAATCTATAAAAATTAGTCGATAGCGATGAAGATAAAAACAGGGGCAATTGCAATAAAGTTAAAGAAAAAACAGATTTAAGCTATTTATTATGTATGGTTAACGGTTAACAATGCCAGTTTTCAGAAGTGTCGCTGATAATGATAAATAAAGTTTAGTTATTGTATTGAACCAATAGGTTTAATTTACTTGCACGTTCCTCGAAACAGAACAAAAAAGTTGTCATGGCACTTTATTTGGACTGAGTCTCATAAAATAGATATTTTTGGATAATATACTAAAAAAATATACTTTAGTAATTTTTTATAGATAAATAGTTTTTGGAAACGAACTACGCCACTGGTGGCCCGCCACGTTTTGCGCTGCTAAACATTTGCGACGTTGCCTGCAGGGACTTTTTTTTATCGGAAGTCCTTTTCTTACACATTATGAATGTTTGATACACAACAAAAGCCAATTTATGAATGAACGGTTATATCTCCCTTTGCTTATATATCTATGGTCCGACCGAAAGTTCGGCTTCGGTTTCGGCCAAAAATTAAGTTTCGGCGACAGTTTCGGTTTCGGCCAAAATTGACCGAAGCTTTTGCCGAAACCAAAACTGATTTCGAAAGTTGTGGTGCACGTAATTTTAGTAATTATTATTTTTATACAAGAGGTACCTAAAAGATTATTTAAAATAAATGATTACAACAAAATGAATATACTGTGTTTCCATTTCATGTCCTAATTAATGCAGAATAATGGGTAAAATGCACCAAATTTCAGTATTTTAAGGAATTTTATACTTGACCACGTAAGTTTCGGTTTCGGCCGAAAGCCATGGCCGAATATTCGGTTTCGATTTCTGCTGGAAAACCGATTTCGATCTCGGAAATTCACCAATTATTGCTTATTGGCTATTGCTTGCTTAAAAAGTTTAATTGCACTTCCATGAATGCTTCCATTGATGCTGAATACAAAATTCAAGGTGTGGATGATATTGATGAAGATATGCCTCTTGATCAAGTTGAACAACTTGTGTCTCGTGGTCGTGTGTAATTACTTTTTTAGAAATTCACTGTTTTCTTTGTATTTTTAATACTTAAATTTTTATTTATATTTATGATTTTTGCGGTTTAACTTTTGGATGACAATTCTACTCATGTATAAATAACCCCATTTGAAATGTCAAAAATCGAAATTTGCTGTCGGAAAAAAGGGAAAAAATTACTGCCTAAAAAATCGGTAAGTTTACGGTTCTATCAATCGTCTCGTCCATTGTTACCTCAGTAGACTCTATTTTATATTGTTGATTAATTAATATTTTGCTTTTAACTTTTTTCATCGCGCAATTGTCTTACCAAATACCATTCGTACTAGGTTTGGCCAGATATTTTGCCTGGTTTTCAATACTCAGAATTAAATTTGTTCCCAATATCCGGCGAAATCTAACCATTTATGGTATTACCTATGATAAACTTTCATTAAATGTTTAGTTTTTAAGTTTTGTAGTTTTTATTTCTATATTTGCAAAGTTTCCAGATATATTTCCGGAAATATTTCCAAATATAAATTTCCAGAAATTTTTTATCACTAGTTATTGTTAATTAATCGCATGAAAATTACATCTAAAAAGCTTTTAAACGCTCCTATATTTTACCTAATAGCTTTAATATAAAATGATAATAAATATAATTTAAAATGCATATATCAGTAAAGCAATTACACGTGCATCTATTAATGTAGTATGTATGTTAGCTACTAATTTGAAGTAAACACAAATATTATTAGTGACAATAAACTTTTTGTAAAAAATGCCAAGGCGACAGTATAAGTTAATTAATAGGTGTTTACAGCAATAGAACATTTCTAAAGTTGTCCGACATAATAGAATTAAACGTACCCATTGTCAACAAATCCTTCTTAAGGGATTAGTGTACCGAAGTGTTTTAACTCTGCAGACTTATTTAACCTCTTTTGCTGCAACGTTTTCACCAAATGAACAAAATTTTATATTAAGGTGTTTTTGCAGTTCCATAGTTTTACGCAATTTTACGCAAGATATTTTTAAACCTGTAAAAACACCTTTAGAATTATTGGTTTGAGGAAATAAAATATTAAACGCGTGCATTTTCAGAATGACAAAAATTGTAGTAAACTTTACAGTATTAACTTCATATGATTACCCTTATTGCTTTAAGAATAAGGATCCTGAAATATGGTAAGCAGATTTAATTGGTAATCAGTAACAAGATTACTTGATTTTATCCCGGCGACCTAAGGTAGTCTAGAGGCATGAATTTCAAGCGTTTTTTTGAACTTGACAAAAAAAAACAAGGAATATTTTTACTTTCTATTTTTTTATTGCTTGTTTATTTGTATATCAGAAATACATAAAAAATCTAAAAGTTAAAAAAATACAACCTCAAAAAGTTTTCGTGGTAAAGTAGGGAGTCCAAAAAAAAGGGATGTCCTGGCGTGCAGAATTCCAACCCTTTTGGTCATCTAAAATAAAAAAATCGGATTCTTATTTACTAAATATGTCGCTATCTCCTTAAGCTCGAAGAAGTCAAAATTTTTTTTCACAAAATGGCGGCCATTTGAAAAAAAAATCACTCTTTTGTTGCAGTTCTTAACTTTTTAAAAATGGTAAAAATTAAAATTTGAATTTGCTTGGTGATATAAAGGAATGTATAGAGAAACTTTCCATAAAATTTCAAATAAATTGGTTCAGTAGAACTTGAGATATCATGCACGCCAGCTTGAACAAAGTAGTTTCGAGAAAAATGCTTAATTTTCGATTTTCTCGATATTTTCTAAATGTAAGTCAACGCGCTTATGGTACTCATTTAAATGAACAGCGAAATTTCCCACGACGGCTTGGCATGTAGACTCCGTGATGGCTGCAATGTTTTAATGAATATTTTTTCTTGATTGCGCCAGAGATTACAGATTATTGGCGTACACTCTAAATTGAAGATATCACCAAAAAAAAGTCCATGGGGCTTAAATCCGGACTGCGGGAGGGGAGGGGAAATGTAGTCACCTCTCTCCGTCATAAATTTGAAATCCTGAGGCTTTAATTCTTCACCAATTGGATTTTATGTGTGAAAATATGGTGTAGTGCTGATCTATGCACATGTAAAGCACTTTCGCACTTACGAATGGAAGGCTTCGAACAGACTGCTTAGCACTATCCATGGTTTCGTTTGGTTGTGATGACCTTGAGCGCCCGAATTTTGGTTTATCCATTGTTAAACCGGTCTCTTCTTAATCCATTTTCAAATGAAGGGAACACTTGGCATATAATTTAGTCAACGAATCAGCATTTGTGTAAAATTCTTCTAAAAAGAACATGTGACCGCTCTCAAGAAACGCTACGATTGACATACCCCCCGCCGGTGTAGGATAGTTGCGGCCCAAAATAAGGGTTAGTCCGGAATAAAATTTCCAGGTTATAAATGTTGACCTGGTTTGACCCAAACGACATGGAATTATTGCGGCCCTTAATAAATACCAAATTGAAACTTATTAAAATTTTGATAATAACTTTAACGTAGGGATAATTTGGACAAATATAAAAGCCTTCAGTTCTGGTCATTCATGGTTAGTTAAAGCGGCTTTTTATTTTCCCCAATTATATTTCAGGCGTAATAAATACCATATTAAAAATTATTAAAATTATGTTAATAACTTTTAAGTAGGGATAATTTAGACAAATTCAAAAGCCTTTAGTTCTAGTCGGTCATGGTTAGTTCTGGTTAGTTAAAGTGGCTTTTTATTTTCCCCAAATATATTTCAGACGTGATAAATCACTAAGTAGGCACAGTAAACTTTTTCGTTTAAGCTTCAATTCTGCTATGGCCTAATCCAAGAATTTTTGGGCCGCAAATCTGCCATACATAAACTGGAAAAAAGTTTATACCTGCCTATGTGGGGCACAATTCGGATATTACTCCCCCCCACCGCATATTATAGATTTGTTGCGGTTACGCAGTAAGCTAAACAAATATTTATAAACTTTCTTTTGAGACACCTCGTATTTCAGATGCTACTTGTGTATTTATAAATAGGCTGCTCCTAAAAAGTCATGACATTTTGACACTGAGATAATAAATTATTTGAGACAATTTAAATTTAAAATGATTACAATTTGTTCGTTCGAAGTCGATCTTTTGAAGTATTAAAATTATATTTATAATTCCGGTGGCGATCTAAATAGTAGTGATACCTCAGTCTATTTTAATACCGAACCTTGAAGGCTTTGTAGAATTTATTTCCTTGCCAATACGTAACATTTTCTTATTAGATAGTTGGATTCAGACTGAAATTGTTTTTAGGACAACATTTGAAGGAGCCGTCTTGCTTCCCATGCCAAATTATTTAAATTTATGTGAACCTTTTGCCAACGCAGGTTTTTTACTAATTCTTTTTGTAAAAGAAACTGTAGAGTAAACTAGCGTCTGGGGCCTACTCCGAGAATCGATTCCGAGGTTTGAAAAACTACACCGTAAAGAAAAATAGAGCTTAATACCTTCAAAAATTAATCATTCAAGACCGGCTAGCTAAAGGCAATAATTCACGTAAAATTGGGTTGTTTTTCTTTTATATAATTTTCCGAAAAGGTTTCATTACATCGATATTAAAGTTATTTAGAATTTTATTTTGTTTTATGCATAGCACTAAAAAAAACACCGTTGCTACCAGGGGACCGTCATCTGCCCGTGTCATTCAAGGAATTTTAAATGTGTATGGAAGCCCAATGCTATGGCCCATTCGATCGAAAAATGTCCAGCCCAGTATAAAAATAACTGTCAGAGTTGGCCCCGCCGATTTTGCGCATTAACGAAATTCCACGAAATAATTTAATGTGTTGCCTACTTACACACTGATAAATCAGTGTGTAGTTAGGCAACACATTATACTTTTATGAGAGCCGTATTAGTTTCGATTGTTTTGCTTTGTGTGATTATATTTTGTGGTTGCAGAAGTTTTTTGGATTGATAAAAACCTTCTTATTTTAGTGATTAGTGTTTATTAAATTGTGACTATAATTTTGTGTTTATTGTTTGTTACTTATAATATCGTAACAAAATGACTAGAGGTTTTGGTTTGCAACTCTAAGGTTAACATAACCGGCATTTTTTACTTTAGGTTAGTATTTCTTATATTTAAATAGGTGCTTCTTATGAGACGTAACGTTAGGTAATCGAATAAATAATAATATAACAGTTATGAATAATAGAAAATGAAAATTTTATAGGAAATAGCAGTGAGAAAAGTAAGGCAATCTTAACTACCTTTTATATGATTTCCACAATGTTTGTGTATTTCTGTGGATTATTAAAAAGAAATAAGGTTTACATTTAGGTACTTTTATATCATTTAATAATTTAGTACATTCTTTTAAAGGATCAAAATTATTAATTACTGGGCAGACCAGCCAAATTTTAATATATACAGGTCCCTCTAATTGAATAAATTAAAGTACAATTTTATGTTAAAGTTCCTTTTTGCTTTTTTGTATTTGTTTAAAAAGAAATTAGATTTTTGGTTTCTTAAACTTAATGTAAGTTTCAACTTTTTAAGCTCGGCATACTGTAGACACATAATATTTAACGGTTACTGTTACAATGGATACCTAGGTACCAAAGGTTACTAAACATTTTTAAACACTGTTATTCTGTCTCATGAATGTTTGTTATTAGTGAAAAGTATATGCCTAAAAAGCAGTTATAAAAATTTTCACTTTTTAATGTACAACCACAATCTTAGGATTAGATTAAACTCATTTACACTATCTTGCCCTTCTTTTATCACAAAATTGGTGATAAGTACATGAAACTATCATACAATGTTTGAAATTTATTTTTAAAAATCGTGTTTTTATTTATTTACAAAGATTTTTGGTAAAAATACAAAACTCCCAATAATATCAACCATTTAAATAGAAGGCTGTAAAGTGGCACCATCTATTCTTTCCATATTATATCAGATGATATAAAATCCAATATTACACAATAATTTTAAATATTCTATGGTAGTATCGTTTAATAACCAACAATTTTATGCAAAAATAAAAAAAACAGTGAATGCTTGAATTTGACATTTGATGATGTCAACTTTATAGATAGTAACAAAGAATTATGGAAGTCCGGCTTTGACCTACTATTCATTGCGCAAACTCCGCGGGGCCAATCCCCCGATTCCCGCTGCCCTGCACGCCTGGACAATTTTGTTCTGCAGTATTGGGCTTCCATACACCTTTAACCTTCCTTGGTGTCATTCCCTGGCTTCCTTCACAAAATTAACTAATCTTCAAGTAAATGTACCTAATGAATGAAATATAAAGTAGGTTTATGTTTGTTTAAGTAGCTTAAGAATGCCCTTTGTAAAATATCATCTGTTGAAATACGTTTTCCTCTGAAAATCAGGACTCTTAAGGGGGGAAGTAAGGTTTTTAAACTTTTTTTTCTAAATTTAATTTTCTGAATGGAGACCCTTTTAAAAATATTGTGTAAAAATTTGGGAGGAATCGGAGCAAAACCAACGAAGAAACAGCGGAAAGGTAAGCCAATAAAACTCGCTTATGAACGTATTTTAAAGTGTTCCCAAAAAGTAAAAAATTGAAATTTTGAAAACCCTTCCACCGTTACCTGGAGGACTTCAGATGATCCAGCACCTAGTTATGAGGGGCACTGCAATTCTACTTTTCCGAGACGCTTCGAAATAATTGCTGCCATTGCCGTATTTTTTAATATTTCTTCATGAAAATTTTACTTAATAATCTTCGAATGTTATGCTTTAATGTAGCACTAGTTTTAATAAATAAATTTCAACTGTGTCGTCCACAAAAATTCGTAAAAATTTTGCACAAATTAACCTTCCCTTCCTTCCCCCTTAAAAAAAATTCATTACAGCTACAAAAATTATAAATTACAAAACATCGAGCCAGAAAATTTAATTTTACCATTTTGTAAAATTTTTGTTTCATAAAAAAAGTAGTTTTTTTTGGTATTGAATTTTAGGTATAAATCTACAAAACCTATTTCACTTTTTGTTTTTCCAATGCATTCTACTCTAGGAAAGCGCATCCTTAAGATGTGTTGTGAATATCAAATTATTAATAAATGCTGAACAAAATGGATTGTAATTTACCAGCCTCTTGCTGTCCTGGGTTTGGCTACCATTAGACCTGTAGAATGTGTTAAAAAATAGTCATTTTGGCAAAGGAAAATTAGCAGCGTACCTGTAGGTAAAGTCCTAAGGACCAAGCTCGATATTTACTTTTTTAATAAAATAAGAGTTATCGAACAATAGTTCTCCATCCATTTATACCAAATTAAAATATTTTAAAATCAAATATCTCAAAAGCTACTTGACATAACTTTCTTAATTTTTTCGCAGGTAATTAAAACAATTATGTGAATTTACATACCAAATCTTATACCTTTACGTTAAACAATAACCAAGTTGTGATAGGAGAGAAAATACGCTGAAACCTTTCGTAATAAAAAGTAATATAAAATCAAAAATCATCATGATATGAATATTTTTAAAAGGTAGTTTATTACTAAAAAAGGTTACCAAAAATCTTAATTGAATTTTAAAATCCGAAAATCATACATTAAAGTTTCGATCTTTTAGAACAGTTACTGAAGTCAAGTTAGTCCAAATACGCATCAATCGTATTAACGATCTGGCACAAATTGTTCCTTGCTTGAATACAAATACTGCGTGTAATGTTAAAGTTTTGGATACAGAAAGTAATTTTCTACAACAGGCTAACGGTTTATTACTTCCCGGTAAAAAAGTAAAGTGTACGCAATTAAGAGGTTCACCTTAATTTGGAATTTTAAAGAGTATCCCTAATTAGATTGCATTTGAATTAAAGAGTTTGATTACTTAAAAGGATAAAGTGCTCGAAGTCGAGTAGTCTAGCTTCCAAAATTACGCAGTATCAATCGTACCTTAACCTTGACCTTGACGATTTGCCGTACAACAAGATTGTTTCGCTTTAGCTTGAATACAAAACTCAACTCTTAACTCCGTTATGTAATTGTATTTCGGAATCAAAAAGTAATTCTGGCAAAATATTTTTATATTATGTATTTTCTCGTATTGTGTTTAGATTTGATATTTTTTGAACTTTTAGTTAAGAGTTTGCTTTAGGATTTCCTTTAAAAATAGTCTAAGAGTCTCAAAATTGGAATAAATTTAATGACTCAATTATAAAAATAATTTTTTAAAAACTGCTCGGACTTGTCAATTAGTATTTTTAGTCCCAATTTTTTATAAACTAGTTATAAAACATATCAAGTATACATAACTGCACAATTTCAATTTTTTTTTCGTGTCGTTTGCGAAATATTAAATAGCAAAATTTTGTATGTTCAACAGATACACTCGGTAACGTAAAGTGTCATTGGAAACAAAAAAGGTCATTTGAATTTTTTTTATATCGCTTTTCTGTTCTTGAAATAAGGTTTTTCTGCCTTTAAGTAGTTGTACAATTTCTCTAAGAAAAGTTTTTCCTTATATTTTGAAGCTTATCAATGTACATGACCTACGTACATTTGTTTTTTAGGTCATCATACCAAAAGAAAACCTGTGTATTACTTAGATATTTCACTTCTGAGTAAAAGTATGTAGTTTTCAGAATGTTTTCTGTGTTCTAAAACCTACTTACGTATCAAGTTTTAAGTTTTTGCTCTCTCGGAAAGTACCTCATAATTTTGATGAGTAAATGAATGAATAAATGAATGAATGAGTGAGTGTCAGTCAGTCAGTAGTTTTTCACATGTAATAAGAAGGTGGGTAAAGATCGGCTATTTTTCGCCCATCATATCCATGAAAATATGTAGTTTTATTTTATTATATTATTAATAAGTTCAAGTATCTTAACTTACATCTAGGATAAATTGGTAAAAAAAAACAGAATTGCAAGTACCAAAAAGACCTTCAAACTTGGATTTTTTTTTAATTTTTGCCATTTTAGACGTTTTTTCATCTTTAGTAATATCAAATAAATAAATGCTTGTTTGTAAGCTTATTAACTGAAAAGGCGCGTTTACACCAAAGTTGACAAAAAATTGTTCGTAGAAAACCAAAAGTTGTCAACTAAAAGTAGCACTTCTCAAATTAGAGCAACAAGTGGAAGATTTTTTGTAGAAAACTGAAAGTTGCTCTTCTTAAATTTAGAGAAACAAGTGGAAAACTTGTTGCCAGAACGAAAGGTTTAGGTAGTAGTTCTGAACTAGTTTTCTACAAGTTGCTCAACAAATCTTCACTTTAGTTGTCAACTTTCTGATCTTTACCGACATCCGGAAAACTAAATTAAGTGAAGATTTGTCTCTCGACAAGTGGAGACAGAAATGCTTGCGCTAATTTGCTCGCAGAACAACAAATCTTCCACTTTTAGTTAGAATCAACTTTGCTTTGATACGTTTACCGATACTCCGGCGGAAAACTAAAATTTAAGTGGAAGATTTGTCTCTCGCACAAGTGGAAGACAGAAAAAGTTGCTGTATTTTGTAGAAAAAGCAACAAATTGTCGCAACTTGTGGAAAACTTAGTGGAAGACTTTGCTGTAAACGCGGCTTAATATATAGGACTAAAAAAAATTGTGGTGCACAAAGCGCTTTATATGATTTTTTTGGTACTTGCAATTTTGTTTTTTTTTACCAATTTATTCTAGATTTAAATAAATATACTTGAACTTATTATTAATATAATAAAATGGCCTAAATTAAACCTTATCGTATTTTAATAATTGGACTATTTGAACGTTCTAAACGCAAATATTTTCTTAACCTGTTATTTAAATTGAGACCATTCAAAAACCATTTAAATATTCAACGTTTCTACAAATCCGCAATTTTAATGTTTATTATATAAAACGTTTTGTGCATTTTTCCGGGGGGAGGCGGGTTATTCTATTTAATAAACGTCATCGTCATCAATTTATGTTAAAGCCTAGTTGTGGTTGGGTCAAGTGTTCATTCATATATTTAAATAGGTAACTAAACAGTTATTTAAATATTAAAAAAAAATCGAGCAATAACATTTTTCTATTATTTTGTGATCTTTTAAAAGGGGTTGCCTCCATATGTGTTCAGCATTTGTATACTGATTTAGCCTATTTCTATCCCATGTATTTACTGTATAACAAAGTGCTAAGCCCCATTTACATTTAAAAAATTAATTAACATAAATAGACATTAACCTTGTTCCAGGCTTAGTCTCTATACGTATAACAATTTATATTTAAAAATAGCTTGATAAGGGGCATTAACAAAATTTAGTCTGGAACCGATTATCTTATTACACTCATTTAAACATAGTTTCAGTACATTTAAACATAGACTACAACTGGTATAGTTCTGTACTAATCGTCGGCGCAGACGAATTTTTTTCTCTAGCACCTATTTTCTAATTTTCTTAGCATGCTATTGGCCTTAAATCCAAGTTTTAAGAGTCCATTCGCGCCGCGAAAATTTTATCCAATTTGGGGTTCGGGGCATAATGTTTTTCTCAAAAACGGTATAAGTTATCGATAATTTTCAAAAACTATATGAAAGCCAACACTTAAATCTAGGCTTCTGCTGTAATAGTTTTTTAAATTTGGATTTAGTTTTTAATATTTCCTTGCGTGAATGTCACCCTAAAATCGGTTATGTTTAGATACTATTTTTTCTTAACTCGGCTCATATTTCAAAAATTTGTTACAGCTGAGGCATAGAGTATTTCTTTCCCTTTAAAATGGTGTATAATTTATGTCATTTAAGTGAAAAATAGTTACCGAAAAACGTTATCTCCTGTAGGCTTGCAATCGGAAACAACATCGCATCGATTCACGGAATTTGAAAGAACCTAAATAAAATATAATATTTTTAATGCGGCTATACGAAAATTGTGGTAGTGGAAGTTTGTTAGTCTCCGCCCACCGTCTCCGCGTCCTTTCGCCCGACCCCTAAGGTGTAGCGTAAATGCACTCTTTTAAAAGCGAATCCGATATTTGTATTTTTTTCGTAAATTTGATCAAATTTTATCGTCAAATCGAAATTTTGCAAAATTATTGAAACTTTTTTTTTTTGGGAGGGGGAAGTTAAAAAAAGTAAACTAAAGCATTTCCATTTAGACATTTATTTCACATGCTTTGAGTGTGAAGGCAATTGGGAAATTTCTCTATAAACTGGCAATTTAGCTATTTTTGTCTCGACAAAGCCCCTGTTAGTTTTTTTATAGGTTAAAAATTTTATTTAATTATTATCATTGGGCAAGCTAAAAGCATACGGCACTACGTGGAAATAAGATTAATTATATAAATGTTATTAGGCAGTTTTAGATAAGACGGTTAAATTGGTAACAAAATTAACATTAGGTTTTTTTAGGAGTAATATTTAACTGAAAAATTAATTCCTCTGATATTGTTAGTAAAAAATACATTGGATTTTATATATCAAAAGTATGTTTTTTTTTTAAATAATGGTGAGATAAACACCTTTTTCGCCAGGGGACTGTTTTTTAAGCATCATAAAAACGTTTTTTATGTAATAAACTTAATTTTACTGGATATTGTACGATGGAGAGCTGTTATATATTTTTAAGTCGAGTAAAAATAATAAAATGAACTGTATTTTTCATATTATATCGGCCTGAGATAATGAGTTGCCCAGTTTACAGATAAATTCCCAGATATGTTTACGAAAATTGGAATTTGACGATAAAATTTGATCAAATTTACGAAAAAAAAAATGCAAATAGAGGATTCGCTTTTGAAACTTGAATTTTTTTTGGGAAGGGGGTTATTTATACAAATGGATACAAAAATCAGCATTAAATCCTCTAAAACTTTTCCCATTTAGACATTTCTCTATCTTATGTACTATGCGAGATAGCAGTACGTGAAGGCCGAATTTGGGACACACAGTATATTGTTGTAACTGTTTAATAGTTATTAAAACTCATATGCTTCTCTATAAAAGTACACATTTATAAAAATTTAGTAAAAACTAATAAATTTTAGTTTTCTTCTTAGACAAGTTTTCAGTCTTTGCCTCTGTGCAAGACAGATTTATGGCTTAGGAAAAAGTAATAATATAAAATGCTTAATTACACGGTTCTGTCATTTAACACTTTTGGCAGACAAGTCTTGTTGGATGATTACTTTACACACAATTGTAAGTCACGTACATCACTTTTATTACTCTGAGTTCATAAAGAAGAGTATTAAAGAAAGTGGCTTTGATACAGTAGGCTTGTTTTTTTTTATTTGATTTTATTGTATGTTCATTTTTGTTATTTTTTTTATTTTATTAAAATGTTTAGTATAATTTATGAGGGCTTGCACGAGATCTAGGGAGATATACTATGTTATTCTTTGCTAAGCTATTTTGCTTGTATTCACAGCCCAAGTAGTATTAAGGGGAAAGTAAATTGCAACAATGTAATTTATTGATCTATATTGAAGTGTTGAGGGTCACCATTTTGGCAAGAAAATAATCCTATGGAAGTTCGCACGTAACAGTGGTGTCGATATGATAAATAATTATTATCCTTGGGTATAATTGTTACTTAAGAGCACTACTAAATGGCTGGATAAGTTTCTTTGTTGTGAAAAACACGTTTTAAAGCTTTTAAAGTACGTGTTCACTTTTCAAAGACCAAAATTAAATCTAGTCCAATCCAGTGAGCTAATTTTACAGTGTATGTAATGGCAGGTAAAGGTTGTATTGTATTGTATTGTAATGAACGGGGTCGCTCGGCTCTAGTGTAGCCCTCCTTCACTTCGACCTAAAGAGATCTTTTGTGAATACCCTTCGTTGTTTAGTGCCCAATAATTCCTATACCTTTAGCAAAGTTCAGGATACTACGCGGTGCAAGCTGAATAATATCTCTAGGAGTAGGATATACTCCTTCGAGGTATTTAAGCCGTTGTCGGGTCAGTTCTCTGCATTCACAGAGAATGTCTTCCGCAGTTTCGTTTGCCTCGTGACAAAACCGACATTGTTCATCCTCAGTCTTTCCCATTTTTTGAGGTGATACCTCCAAGGGCCATGTCCTGTTAGGAAGTCGGTAACCAGTTTAAGTTCATTTTTTGAAGTTCCAGTAGCTTCTTTGTGTACTTTTGGTGAATGCGAAATAAATCTTTTTTGCCTGCCTTTGTCCTGGGATGTTGTTCCAGTAAGTCTCTTTTTGACTTTTTTCCCATGTTCTGAGTTCCTCGTAGAGGTGGCCTCTAGTGGTGCCACAGAAGGGCTCAGGTCCATAGAATGGTCTCTGTGCTCCTTCTTTGGCGAGTTGATCGGCAATTTCATTGCCCTCCACTCCTTCATGTCCTGGTACCCACTCCAGAGTAACTCTGTTGTGTTTGGCCAGTTGGTTTAGTGATTGTCGGCATTCCCAGGCCAGCTTTGAATTAAAAGAGCATGAAGTCAATGCCTTCAAAGCAGCCTGGCTGTCCGATAAAATATATATGGTTGCGTCTCGAAGGCCTTTTTTGGCACATTCAGAAGCGCAAATATCAATTGCATGGATTTCAGCTTGGAAGATGGAGGGAGCCTTGCCGAGAGACTTTGATAGTCTGCATCTAGGTCCGAAGACACCAGCTCCAACCCACTGATGGATCTTAGATCCATCAGTGTACCAGACAAGTGAGCCTTTTTCATGCTTTGGTTCATTCACACTCATAGTTTGGCGGTCTTGAATAACCACTTCAAAAGAGCGCTGGAAGTCCCGCACTATAGGCATCATGTCCGTGGGTTTGGTCAGAGCTTCAATCTTGATTTTTTCCAAAATTTTAAGGTGACCAGTCAAGTCTCCTGACTTTATATTTTGTGTCTGGATTACTCTGGAGGCACTCAGTATCGCCTCCCTCTTTATGTGCAGGTGCAGGGGAAGGAGGTTCAACATTGTTTCCAGAGCTGCCGTTGGGCAAGTTTTCATTGCTCCAGTAACTCCCAGACAGGCAAGTCTCTGCAGTTTCAGAAACTTTCCTTGTGTAGTTTCCTCTGTTTTTGGCCACCAGACCAGTGAGGCATAAGTAACTATTGGTATTACAACTGTAATGTATGACCAGTAGATCATTTTGGGTTTTAGACCCCATGTTTTACCACATAGTATGCGTCACGCCCATTTTGCGATAGTCCTTTTTATTTGCGAGTTCCAATTGAGTTTCTGGTCAAGGACAATTCCCAGATATTTTACTTCTTTTGAAAGTTTGATCGTAATGCCGTTTAACATAGGAGCTATAAACCTTGTTTTCCTCCTTTTTGTAAAAGGTATTATAATTGTTTTACTTGGATTGACATTTAGCCCTTCCGTTGAGCACCAGTTCTCAACCAAGTAAAGGTTACTTATATAACTTCCGTTATGGTATTACCGCTTGCCTAGTAGTTGTGAATTGCAGTATCTGCATGTTTTGGTACATGGGTATTGTTGATAGAATTGGGAAAAATGGCCTAAACAATCTTAAAACCGGTCATTTACGGTACGTACCTTTCATAAAAGCCTTCGTGGACTGTCATGAGGATTAAAAAAACATGTCGGGGTATCAATGGTATGCGTTTTCTACCTAACGGCTCATTTAAAATATGATTAAACTCCCAAAACACCTGGTTTCGTATACGCGATTTTCAAGGCAAAAGCTTGCATGCAAATTTTAAATCAATAGAGTAGGATACATAGGGTATGGGTAAGGTGACCAGACGTCCCGCTTTTGGCGGGACATTGCCTATTTTTCACAATTTGTCCCGCGACGTTTTTCAAAAGTCCCGACTTTTAGAATTAAGTTAAATTCTACAAATTCTTATGAATCTTTTTACAATATTTGAAAAATGACAACAATCTATTGAAACAAATTCACTCAAATAAAAAATATGTCAAGGAATAAAATATACATTTTTTTTATATTTATAAATTGTACTTATGTTAAAAATAAAAAATATTACGATATTATTTTTATTGTATTAAAATTTTTGTTGATACCCTCCCCCTCCTTCAGAGTTGTCCCGCTTTGCCCATCTAAAAATCTGGTCACCTTAGGTTTGGGCCCAGATTGAGAAGGGAACGAGAACCTCCTTTCAATACCACGACGGACGACGGCGGTTCGTTTGCTTATTGTTGGCAGGAGGATGCAGTACAAGTGTTCAGTTATTTTTTGCATCACTTAAAGTGATAGATTTGACTTTTTTTGTGGGGCCAATTAATTTAACTTATTTACAGGTTTCCACATGAGGGGCTGTAAATTTAATTGAGTTAAAGGCAAAGAATATTCGACATTACTAACTCCATTACATCGGAGGTATTGTCGAATGTTAGGACGGAGTTTTATAATCGGCTCGGATATTGCAAAGCTTAGCAGGGCAATGTAATCAAGCATTTATTAAAATGAGAATGCTATTAAGTTTATTTTTTAAAGTTGTTTTTAAAATAAGGATTACTATTAATTTCATTAATGTTTAAGAATGTTCATGAGATTATTTTTTTTAGAATAGCAGTTTTTATTTTATTTTTAGGCTTAAGTCCGATAAAAATTTAACAACCATTTAATTACTATTGTATTATATACAACAGTTATTAACATAACCGCATAAAAATAAAAATATTGTAAAAAATCCCCAAAAAATGCGATTGACAATCACTCCTTTAACGTCCGGGGTCCGGCTAATACTGCCAGGGTGCCGGAATCCCCGTCTTTTTGGGAGCCTATTAAATTGACATCTCCTTTTATTGCTGCTATTATCTCTGCGTGCAAGAAATTGTTTTGCCAGCCATGTATAAATGAATATAAAGACATTAACTTCCAAGGAATTTTTTTTTTAAATTAAATGCATACCACAGGCTAAAAAATTATACGAATAAACACACTCGCTTGGCTTTTAAACCGAATTTTACCAAATCATATAAGAAAAAACTTCAAGAGACCATAGACATCAATCTTTTTTTAATTCTTTCATATTCTAGTGTAATCGCTTACCTGCTGGACCCCTATATTGCAGTTTTTGTCGATTCCTAGATGAGAACCGATATATAAAAAGGCAGAGGCCTTTACAGTTTTAAGGCAATGTTTGATGATAATTCATTTAGCTTTGATTGATAAAGTGCGTTTTGATCTAAAAAAAAATTCTCCGCCGCTTCTACTCTTGACGTATATATAATATTATTAAAAGGATTCGGCAACAAAGCAACTAACAACGCACGATCGAGTTTCGTCGATGTCAGAACGTTGCCAAATTTCGCTGCACGTGTTTTGTGGTTATAATAAAACTGGTAGGTATGGAGATTGCAAGAATTATTTTAAACATATGTAATTTATACACATTTTTTTGTAAAATAGCATTTATAGTTAGCCCTGTGTTTTTTTCGCATATTATTTGGCTGTCGACGCGGCAACTGACCTAATTTCGACAATCATAAAATATTGTGTCTATGTGATAAGTTTACTGGTGTTAAAGCCAACGAATTAGTATTGTATTTTGTCAGAGCTGAGACAGATTCTTTAAGAAAGGAATCATTTACTGATCCAGATTTTCGTAAAGGAATCTAATCACCAATATGAATCACGATTCTTTTTTTAAGAAAAAAGGAATCGAATCCAGAAAATCGATTTCTTTTTATCGGATCACGAATCCGGATTATCTTTAGTTTTTATACTTTTAGCCAAATTAGTTTTTGTTATAGATTCGTCAAATTTGAATATGGTATTTCTGAGATCAACATGAAAACACCCTTAAATGAAATATTTTTTCGAACTGTATTCCAAAACTTGCGATGCTAGATCTCATGAGGTTTTTAAATGTGATTCTTGAAATAACCTCAAGCAACTTATAAGACATTTTATTGTAATTTTACATGAAGTTTCACAAGTACCCTTTAAATATTTCTCTGCAAAATAAAAAATGTATTAAAATTTTAAATTCATTTGTAGGATCGACGTGTAAGACACCGTACTGGCTCAATGGCAAACTAATATAAACCGTGATATGGTGTTTTCTAACAGCGTTCGATCTCAAGACTCTGAATCGAAATAATAAAATTTCCCATTTTAAAGTCCTTCATGGTTATTTAAAGGATAACATATTAAAAAAAAAATTATAAAGATCAAGAAATCAAAATTTTTAAGATTAAATGCAAGTAAAATTTATGCCCGTTTTTGGATACCACACTCTATGGTTACGAAAAAATATGTTTCATTTAAATGTTGTTTCTCTGGACCTAAAAAACAACATATTTTGGTTAAAAATCACAAGTTAGGTGTGTTTCCTTATTTTAAGCTTTTAATAAGCAGATGTTTAAATATTCTTCATCTTTACTTCCGAAAGTCAATGTGTTGCTGATTAAAAATCTTAAGGTATGTCTACACCAAAGAAACACAGAGGAACATTTTGTTGCTAGTTGCCGTAACCCGCTTAGGAAACAGAAACAACAACAAAATTATCGTAAACATTCTGTCTACACCAAAAAACTCATCTCGTCGCGGTATCATTGTGTTGCTGCAACAAGAAACATTCCATCTTCAATATTGGCAAACAATCAGTAAAAATCATAAAAAAAATGAGTTGGACTTTCTTTTTACTTCATTAATACCAATGCCAAACCGCGTTACTTATCTCGGCCCACAAATCGTGTTTTTTGTAACGATCACTATAGTCTTTATCCCGTGGTTCCACAAACACTTGGCATTTCTGTACAGTTCAATTAAATTTATACCATTTTCTGTTGTCCACTTTAACGAGGTGTTGTTAACTTGGTTTGTTAATATAAACTCTAAAAACACTATAAATACAACATAAGTACGGTCCTCACAACACACACGACGCACTAGTTTCTGAATCAAGTTACAATCTGTCCACACTGCGACTGACAAACAAAAATGTTTACCAATGTTTCTAAATTTCCTTTGATCTATACCGCGAAATATGGAAACAAGAAACTTATAGGAACTTTTGTTTCTGCAACCGTAGACATTGAGAAACCTCAAGAATCTTTAAGAAACAATCAGGACAAGTTCCACAAACAAGCAACATAAACACAATGTTCCTATGTGTTGCTTTCGGCGTGGACACGGCTTTAGGTTAAAATTTGGAAATTTAAAATGGAAGATTCAAAATGGCGAATTTTGGCATTTATAAACCTATTTACCTCAGATTCAGGATATAAGGGTTTTTGAGGGTGCTAGATCAAAATTTGAAAATTAATAATCTTAGGTCAAATTTTGGAAATTTGAAAGGGCGTGTTCAAAATGGCGTATTTTGGAATTTATAAACCGATTTGTCTCAAATTAGAAATATAAAAAATTGATTCCTTTTGAAATCAAATTCTTTCAAAAAAGAATTGATTCTGGATAATTTTAAAATTATATAACGAATCCGAATCACCGATCCTATTTTTAAGAAGTAATTGATTCCAGCCTTCGAATCCTTAAAAAGGAATCGATTCCTGAATTCGATTTCTACCCAGCTCTGTCTTTTATACTCCCTTAAATTATATATATATATATATATATATATATATATATATATATATATATATATATATATATATATATATATAATAAACAATATAATATTTTCGTAAAAAATGATTTACATATTTTAACATAAAAACCTTGGCAGCATCTATTGCAATTATTTAATTTTGGTCCTGCTGAACTTTTTCGACGATTGCTTCTTCAAAAGGTCATTTAAATTTTATTCGAATAAAATAATCCTGTTTGGTCCTTAACATAGAAATGACGTATTAAAATTTTAGCATATTTAATAATAAATTTAATTCCTGTATATGGGTTGTCAGTTAGAAGTTCGATCATGACCTTGCAGTCGAAGTTGTAAAATTATTTTGTCAGCTAAATTAACAATTTATGCATGAACTTGGTCTTGTGTTACGTTATAATGTCTTAAAATGTGTTTGTATATTTGAATACAGAGTGTCGCGAAATTAGAGTGCAATATTACTAGCAGGGTTCGAAAATATCCGATATACCTATATCAAATTTTTGATATACATCCATATGTTAATAAACAGTTATATGCGATAGGTATTTAATGCTTCTTAAATACTCAATAATGAAGTAAAATTGTTTCTGCACTTTGTATATTACTTTCTTTTTAAAAAATAATTAAATCAATTGATTTTAATCACGATTTAAATCACTTGATTTTTTTAAATTTAAATCATGATTAAAATCAAAAATAAAAATTATAAAAAAAATATTTTGGGTTATGAAGAAAAATCGAAACAAAAATAAATTACGTTAGTATAGTAAATTAATTTATTACAAGAACACAAGAACACATAGATAGAAGTATTATTGCAGAAAATATTCAAAACAAAAAACAAATTTAATTGTAATATTTGTAAAGAAACACTAGTTTGGCAGCTTTTTCAGTACCTAATCGATTGCGTAGTTTAGAGTGCACTAAACCAAATGTTGAGAATATCCTCTCTACTGATGCAGACGAAGCAGCTGCACAGAGCAGTTGTGTAATTATGGGAAGTTCTTTTTCAATAATATCTGCGTTTCGTTGTGATTTCCACCAGTCAATAGGTTTTACGCTTTTCAGGATATCATCTTGAAACATAATATCGTTAAAAGGCTCTGATTTGGCAAGAAACTTGATGATTAGTGGTAATAATAAGTGGTAAAACTGGATACAGTTCTTTTGCAGTTTGTAATGCAATATTTTTTTCAGTATATGTCAAACTTTGTGTTTTCGTTGGGTCGATAAGAAATGCCAGCAAATGATACGGGGTTATACACATATTATATCGATTTTTAAATTTTTGCAGTTGATGTAATGTCAGATTAGTTTCTTCAAAGTAATCTCTAATATTTTAAATTGCCCCTACAACATCTGAAATAGTGGCGTCGGTCTTTTGCAACCTATCTATGGCAATGGAAATTGGCTTAAGAATTTTGAGGTAATCTTCAGCACTTCTCTTTAAATGATGTTTGAAATTTTTTCCCTGATTATACTGTCAATCTTTTCTTTGTGTTCTTCACTGATTCTAAAAAGTATGGGCCATGATTCGGTAAATACTTGCAAGCAGTCTGCAAGCGAGTTCCATCGAACATCACTAGGTTTGCCTGCTTCTTTGGCATATGTTGCAGATGCAAAATGATTGTTCCTAAAGTACTTTACGATTTGGACTACATGCTCTTTTATATCAACGGTTTCCAAATCTTTACATAATAAATTTAGTATATGTGTAGCACAGCCATATGCTATTACATTGAATTTATCAGATGCCTTTATTTCATTTCGCATTGCAGACATGTAAGCTGCATTATCTGTCACGAAACTACTCACTGAACAATCATACTCGGTTTTTAGTTTGTTTATAAGGGTTGCTGCAATTTCTGTTAGGTAGTCGGATGTATGTTAAACGTTAACTTCTAGACAACCCCTTAAAGCATTTGCTTCTTTCTTCGGTATATATTTGATCAAGCAGTCTGCCTGACACATCGTTTCGACTGGGCGGTACATATCCAGGTCGCAGTAGTGCTATAGCTTTCTTAACTTCGGATTGCTCCAGGCAGATGAAACTGCTATTAGTTGCATAGAGGGCTCTGGCAATCTGCTTATCAATTTCATTTTTGGCAGGCTTACTAGTACGTACAACATTAGACATCAGAGATCCAGAAGAAGTTGTGTCAGTAATGTCAGTATTGTCAGTATTACATTCTTTTCTTTTTTTGTTTACTGGGATTGAAGGGGAAACTGAGTGCGACGTACTTGCTTGCTGAAAGTTTTGTTCAGTTTGAATTTGTGACGTATTTATGCTTGAAGTACGTTGTACCTGCAATTAAAAAAAAACAATATGAGGCTTCAATTGTCCATAGATGATAGATGTATGTAAAGTATCTAAGAAAACACATTGGGTCTGGTGCGCTTTATGTGTCACGGAATTTTATAATTTTTCTAGTTTGGTTTGATAGAGCCCGTCAAATAGAATCGATTTAATTTAAAGCAAAAAATAAAAAATCGTTGAATGAGCCACTTTTTTGAGAAATAAAAGGTGTTGTGTTGTCATAGTTACATACCTTAATAGTTACTTGGATAAAAAATAAAAAAAATTGTATTTTTTTCAGAAAATATTGTTCATCCAAGAATTTTTTGTTGCAAATAGTGTTTAGTGTTAAAAAAACGTATCAATTCCAAAGCATTTTCAAAAATTGTGAAATTCCGTGACACATAAAGTGCACCAGAAACCAACACATTGATCACATTGTTGTAAAAATAAGTTTTTAAAAATTAACAAATAATAAAAAGGTTTACGGTTAAAACTGATTGTGATAACGTTGACGAGAATAACTAGTCACTAAAGTATCGATTACATTTTTACATTTTTCCCAGTGCTTTTTCATCCTCTCCACCAATCCTTGCATTTCCAAATTACATTTTTTACAAGTAGCGTGACATCCCGGTTTTCCCTCCGCTTTCCCCGATTTTTCTTTGAAAAACTGCCAGATAAGGTCTTTCTTTCTACCACTTCTTCGAAACGACAAATCTAAAAAACTATATTTTATATAATTTTCAGTTAGCCGTAAAAACAATGCTCGCGCGCACAGATTTTAACTAGGAAATGACGCCCGTCTGCGTTCCTCCCTTTTATGTAGACCGGTAAATCTGCGTGTTCTGACAGGAATTTTCAAGAAAGTGCAACTGCTTTCTCGCAGTAAATATTTAATATAAGAGTTTATAAAAACGAAAAATATTAGGAAATAGGAGAATGTTTAAGAATAAGGACACGTTACAAACTTCGATTGTGCTATTTACAAAAAAAAATCAAAAAAATCATGATTTTTTTTTAATCGCGATTTTTGATTTTTTTTTTAATCATGATTTTTTACAACCCTGGAATAAACACCAATAAAACTCACTCTTTCGTTACGAAATTTTTCTGACACGACTGACGCCCTTAATGCCGGCAGAAGTGTTGCCATTTATGGATTAAAACTTACTATTAGGGAGTAGGTTTTAACCCCTTCTCCAACGTTATTTACATTTGGAAGTAGAAATCCAGTAACAAATGGCAAAAATTACTTAATAATATAAAATTTTTAAACCATTTTTGTATTGATATGTATCATAAAAAATCATTTGATATAAATCGGATATATATATATATATATATATATATATATATATATATATATATATATATATATATATATATATATATATATATATATATATATATATATATATATATATATCATATATATATCCATTGATATATATCCTCGAACCCTGATTACTAGGGCATAAAAAATAAAATAAAATGGTTGGTACAAAAATCTTAATTGCATTTTAATGAAATATACTTTCGGGTTTATCGGGCTTATTTATAAATAATCCTACGATGCGGCATTAATTAACAGAAGAAGAAACTCTTTGATAACGGATATTATTATGGTAATATTTATCATCTTTGTTAACCCTATTATCGAGAAGGTCACCATGTATGTAACGAGAGTTCATTTTGCATTTTTCTTTATCACACGTGCTATTTTTTAGGCTCCTTATCGTTTTGCCATATCACCCGATCATTAAAATATTTTCTTCAATTAATTAAAATGTGTTCATATTTACTGTATTAGTTACGTATGGACTGTAATTGTACTGTTCTGGTTAGGGTTGCCAACTCGTCACAGAACTAAAGGAGGACACATTAGCGCTTTAACATATTTGAAAAATATATATGTATTAGCATAACAATTTTAATCTTTCGGCGTTCAAAAATAGCACCTAATTATAAATTGTGTATGTTTTCAATTTTATAAATTGTCATTGTTGCTAATGTTTAGTATTTTGTTTTTTTTTTTTAATTTCCAATGTTTTATTGCTTACCATAATATTTTATTTCTCGTAAACAGTTAAAATATATAATGTTATAAATACCAAATTACAATATTCTAGAATTAACTAAATAACTAAATCTATATTTAAAAATTAAAAATTTCATTAAATCCTAGGTCTTCCTGGATTGTACCTAGTACCGATGCTGCATTACCCCGTTGCACAGCTAAACCAATTCTTTGGATAATTAAACTTCTAGATTTTTTCCATGGAATTTTTTTGCAAATTTTATTTATAAAATAGCCTTATCACCCAAAGGACCAAGAGTTTCAACAGCAAAATTAATGAAGACAAAGCGGTCTTTAAGCTCTTTATATTTTAGATGTTTTTTATTCTCGGCAAGACGAGCAGCCTACTAAATTAGAAATTTTGTCCAGATAGGATTTTGCAAGTGTATGGCTGCAAGTAGCGTCCCAAAGTAATTGTTTTTCATATTTCCAGGGAACTAAGGTCATTCCATCTACCCGTTTTCCATCGCTTCTGCAAACTCCAAAATGCTCTAAAACAGAAGGATTTTCAGCTGAAATCAGAGCTCTTTTGATAATGTCATTAATCTGACTGTGTCTAAAAGCATTTTCGCCGCAAAGGCAGGTGTGCTCTCCACACACAGGCAGACCAAGTCTGAGAGCGATGGAAATATGAAATGTTTTGTTATCTAACAAATTTCCCAAGGACAAAGATGGAAGTGCGTTAATCCACGCATTAATTTCAGGGGCCTAAAAAGCAAGTAGACGTGCCTTATCTTCACTTGTCTGGCATATGTTTGTAATATATTTGTGACGAGCTTGGAAAATCAAAAAGTCAAGATCTTTATGTTTTTTTGGTAATTCTTGTGGTTGATTTTGAAGATTGCAAACAGATAACCATCTTACAAAACAATTGCTAAAATCATTATCTACTGTCGCAAGAATATAGGAAGGTAAAATTTTGGACAGTAAATCTGATACGTCATTGATTGAACCTAAAAAGGCAGAAATAGAGAGGGTAGATGTATCTCTTATTTCGAGACCTCCAAAATTTACTGTAAGAGTGTTTTGTAACCAAAAATTTATTTTATTAAAAAATAAAATATATTATGTAGGAAACGTACTTAAATAAAACACTAATTAATATATTTTTTTAATAACCTAAATATTGTGCAAAATAAAATAATAGAATGAAAGAATAGACCTAAAAGTGTTTTTTATATATTACCAGAAATATAAACTCTTTGCTAGAAAAAATAATAATTTAAACCTATAAAACGAAAATAAAAAACGAAGTTAAAGGGGTTTTTAGAAATTACCAGAAAATAAACAAAAAAACTTTAAATTATTGAACAAAAAAAAAAACATATATACTTTAAAGGTTTTCTAGAAATTAACAGAAAATGTATTTTTAGATAGAAAAATAATATATTAATAATTAAGAATATTACTTGTATTTAGATTTCTTTGGGTTCTTAGCTGCATCCAGAAGTCGTTCGTTGCCTTTAGTTGCCTGAACTCTAAGCAGCTTTTCTCTGAATTAGCAGAGACAAGAAATTCATATTTTATTAATTTTAACAAAGCTTTATTTTTTTCATCTCTCCACTTAATGTTCATTAAAGATGATGCTGAGATTAGAATAACATTCTGGAGAAAAGAAGGACAAATTGCATCCTCCGCAGTAGCTGCGGAGGACGGAGGACATTTTGGTTCAAAGGAGGACAGTCCTCCCGGCTGGAGGACGGTTGGCACTACTAGTTCTGGTTACTTACGTTAATAAATTATCAGTGGAGGGTTTACCTAAATTCTGAGTAGGTTGGAGGTTAGGGCGGCAGATTTGGGGGCAGTTTTTTTTGTGTTTTACAGAAATTAAAAAGATTCATATTTATATACAGTGAAACCTGGTTAATTGGGATTTCAAGGGACCAAGGATTTTGTACCATTTAAAGAGGTTTTCATTTATCCAGTTTTCCAATTAGACAGGTTTAAAATAGTTGTTGTCTCATTTACAGAGGCCCCCGCTTAAAGAGGTTGAAATGTATCGTTATTTCATTTATAGAGGTGGAAATGTTGATAAAAATAATGGTTTACCACTTACATATTTAAAATTTATTAAATATACTGCGCAAAAATTGATAAAATGTTTCCCTTATACAGGGAATTGAGCTACATAGTCCCATTTACAGAGTTAATTCGATAGAGAAGTGCTGGGATCTCATTGTAATTCTCAATAATTGAGGTTTTGCACTTATTCAGGTCTCACTTAAGCAGGTTTCATTGTATCTAAATGTTATTAGGTTCACCCAAACAATTCAACATGTAATACGTTTTACAATTTGGATACATTTTTTCCGGATAATTGAATATGTTGTTTTTAAACTGTAACTGCAATACAAATTAATTACGTTTACCGAATGTACCGGGTGTCCAAATAAGAAAGGACACCGGCTGTATTTCGGAAACTATTTATGGCACAGCGTTGGGCAAAATTTTTTTTGGTAAAAGTGGTCAAGAGAAATAGCTGGAAATTATACTTAAAGTCTCTAAAATTAGCTAGTATTAGGTACAGTTTTAATAACATCAGCAAAAACTCTAATTCTACATCACTTTGGATCAGGACTTTTTGTCGTATTTCCAATAATAAGCGCGAGGGAAGATATATAATAAATAATGCAACTTTCAAAAAGCTCCATCTTTCACATCTTTTATCGAAAGTTGTTCAAGTGGGTACTTGTTGGAAAGAAAATTTAGAGCTCTTTTAAATTTCGATGTCGGTTAGTTTGAAGTTCACCAACTAGAGAGCGTTGTTTAAGGAAGACTCGGTTTTTTGAGATTTTCTTAAGAAAGATATTATTTTTTATTGTAGGTTTAGAAGAGGAAAAAATAGTTACATTGACGTGCGCCTGTGTCTTATCTAATTAACCGACCAGCGTTGGTGCCAACGTGTGGAGCCGGCAATATACTATTTTTTTATTTTTAAATGTGAAAGGTTTAACCGTCAATTTTTGATAATTAAAATGTCAATAAACTAGTGCAATGAGATAGAACTAAAACAATAAAGTAAAACAAATGTAATATGGCTTTGACAATGATAAGGTTTGAATAGCTTTTATTTTTATCTTAGTAATTTTTATGTGTCTGGTGGATCATGGGATTTTTGATAAACGTTTACGGTTTTGAAATAATAATATAGATTAATTCAGTCACTCACCTGTACATGAAGTTTAGGTAGATATTCAGTGTCTAGTTTTTGTTGTTTAATTGTGTTGTATAGTTTAATAAAATTAATTTTTAGTTCTCGATATTTGTTTATTACCTACATTAGCAAGGATGTTGCGGAGTAAAGGATAAGCGCCAAGTGCTTATTCCTAGTTTGTATGTATTAAAATATCCAGTACATGTCAATATTTACTTATTTTTTTTAGAACTAATGGTAAACTTAGTTCTTAGAAACAAAATGCACCGTTTGTTTTGGAGAAACCCGGCAGTCTCGATACCTAGAAATTCGCTCGTTATCCCAAGAATCTAGGAGACCTTGAATTTTATATAATGTCTGACTTACGTGTAATAAATTAGGCGTCATACAAAAGACTGCTTTTTTAGATCCAAAATGTGTGTACATTTTTTATGAAACTTAAACCTCCAAACATATGTCGGAAAATAAATATTTGATATTGTAAAATATCTTATCGTAAAAAAATGCTGTTCAGTATAAATTGTCTAAATTGATATCAGTATCATTTTCATGTTTCAAATAAATATTTTATAATAATTTAAAAGAAAGTTATTTTGGGTTTACGCCTTTTGGGTGCAAAATAAGTTTAAGAAAAAAAGTGCTGTGACACAATGGTTGTTTTGAGAAAAATGCGTTTAACTTTTGACTTATTTTAAATGTTAAGAAAAACTTATTTACCAACTACGTAAAAACAAAATTTATATAGGGAATATTTAAAAAACATGGGGAATTTGGAATAAATGAAAAAAATTAAAAAACAAATATAATTTTGAGAGTAACTTAAAAGAATTCTTATCAAATAAATTGCCTAAAATAAATGGAATAAAAAAAGTTTATTTGGAAAACGTGCGTATAACAGGGTGCCAGATTGGTCATGCATGGGGATCGAACTGGCGTGAAATTATGGCAAAGTTGCGCATTTGGTCCTATCAACTCCTATTAGAAATTAAAATTAAGTACTCGGAGATATCCGAAAAACAATTGTGATTTGTTTTATTTTCTGACGTTATTTACAGAATTGGAAAAAAAAGAAACTTTCTATGGCCACTTTTAAGCTCACAAAACGCGTTCGAATTTTCCCGCGTTTTTTCCTTAGACCATCATCACTTTATTTTAATACGGACTGGTTTTTTTTATTTTTAGTTATTTCCAATTAAAAAGTATAACTTAATATTTAAACAAATGGAACGCCCTTAAATGATGTGCGTTCCTTGTCTTTATTGTCTCTTATGGAAATAGTTTTGAAGAAAAATATTAAGTGTTATACATCATTGTAATTTGATTATACTGCTTCAAAAAAATGCAATAAACAATTGAGTGCCGCATGTCAAAAAATAAAGTTAATGATGGTTTAACGAAAACGAAACGTCGTAAGAGGCCATAAGAAAGTGTCTTTTGTTTTTCCATATCTCTTTAAATAACGTTAGAAAAAAATTTAAACGAAATCGGCAAATTTCGGTTTTTTCCGGATATCTCCGGAAGTACTCGTGATTTTACAACTTTCTAATCGGCATGTTGATAGGCACCTAAATGCGCAACTTTGCCATAATTTAACCGACTTTGTATCTCTTATGGTTTCCGAGATCCCCATGCATGCACTCGAATCTGTGGCACCCTGTATAATATTTTTCAAAAATATTTAGTCTACGTTCCTGTATGGACGCCAATGGTTAAACTTTAAAAAAATCTCCTTAATCAAAAAATGGCTGTTGATACTCAGAGAGTGTGTGCTAAATTTCATAAACATATCTAGCAAGTTATTAAAGTTATAATGAAGAAACAATTTTTTCTTAATATTTTAACACCCTGTAGCTCAAAAGTTAAGGGGTTTAGGACATAGCTTTATTTAAACTTTTCTGCTTAAAATCACCTAAGGATTAACATCCTTAAGGATCAGCATCTTATTCTGTAACACCCTATATATTTGTAATAGTGAAAACCATTAAGAAAAAAGTGTGGCACTGGGGCGACAATGGAGCTGTACCAGTTTGGATTAAAAAACCGCACTGGTGCAATTGTCAATGAATTTCAGATGACCTTAAGATTTTACAAAAATTACTGTGGTAAAAATTCAGATGTAAACTGTAAAAATTCAGAATGTCGTCAAATTTTTTGCTTGGCCATCGTCATCTTTCCTTTCCAAAAACCTTCTATCCCCCGTGCGAAACTAACTGCACTCAGTGCAGCAAGTGCCGCTCCGACTTTCAAATGGATTTTGAAAACCTGCCCTACATTTACACCAGTGGTTTTTAAAATTTGCAATAGTTCCACACCAGTAAGGAACTTCTCCCCAGTGTGGTCTTTTCCAAATCACTCCTCTGCAATGTATAAAAAATCACTGTACAGTACGTTCCACAATAAAAAGTTGATTTCTCGATTTACCTGCTACTCTTAGTCGTAAAACTCAATATACTTTGGGTACCCGCATGTAGGTCCGGGCTTAAAATTTTCTTTATTTATTATTTTACCTACTTTTTAGTATATTTTGTAGGTTATAGGCAAATTGCAGGTATTGAATATAAAGCAGTCTTTTCAGGTTTTTTCGTGTATGTTATTGAGCATCCAAAATAGCTAACCTAAACTATTAATATTAGTAGGTAATCAGGACCTGTACCCTTTCAAAAGGTGCGGTGCCTACACAATAGATATTTGTCAGGCAACCTATTTATGGCTGGGTTTTCCACTGAGGGTTGTAATTTAAGTTTTATTGTGGTCAAGAAATTAACGAATTATTGTGGAACGTGCCGTACTAAGCGTAAACAAGGATTTTCAACAATCCACTCAAAAACTTAAATAAAAACCACTAATTAAGTAAACAGTTAAATATTATACTGGATAAAATAACCAAGCGAATTGGGTTGTTTTATTTTATTCAAATTAATGTTTAATATTTTTTGATGTCCTGGTTCGTCACATTCATGTGGTTTTAGGTGATTTCTTTTTATTGTTTATCGTGTCTTTATACAATTATTTTTATTTTAATTTAGGCTAATGACGACGCTTGTGTCATGTATATAATCAAAAGGCAATGAAACTGAATTTGATTAATAATAAAAATATTGCCCCAATTTATTTTATTTTATATACATTATCAATAATATACAGGGTGCTGAATTCGAGGGTAGTGTAGGAATCTTGGAAGCAGTAAGAAGGTCAGAGGGACAACTATCTTTTTAAAATTGGAAATACTGTCAGTAGCTGGCAAGGTATCACCTTATATGTATATATTTACAAAGGGTGGGATCCCAGTTTGAGTCCCATGATAAGGGAATGTGTTTCGCGGGGAGCGTGATGTGATTTGACGCGATGGAGTAGGAGGGGAGGAAGGAGCAATATTTCGCGAGAACAGGAAAAAATTTAAACAGCCACACGGGCAAAGCCGCGGGTGAAATACTAGTTCTTTAAAGTTATTTTGTTTTAGTTAAAACCAAATTTAATTCGTATGACGATATTTTTATTAAACACTGTACGCTAATCGCGTCATTAGGCATGTACTTGACCATTTTTTTATTATATTTGTTTCAGTATCGTAAAATAAATATGCTCTTGTCTCTAGATTGTTGTGTCGGTAATAAACTCGACAGTCGATTGTAAATTTTAAAGTGAATTATATTAATAATTAATGACCTCCGCGGATCTGCCACGGTCGATTTAAGTTTTTATTGTATCTGTTAACGTGAGTGTTACCACATGTACAGTTGCGGCCATAAAATTTCGGGCAAAATTTGACAATCCGTGTCAAAATCATTGATTTTTCGTAAACCAGGCTTTCACCTGATAATTATATATTTGAAGTACACAATCACGTTCACAGGCCTTTTAATATCAATTTCTTAGCTGAAACAAAACAAACAAAGACTTGAAGTAAGCGAAATTCCATTAATTTATATAAGAAACTAAAATCAAATTGAATATCAACTAATAAACTATAAAACAAAAATCAGTATTTTATGATAGCTCCATTCTTTTCGATCACCAGGGCCAATCTTTTAGGAATCGAAGCGAACAATGTTCTAGTGTAATCCTCAGTCAAACTATTCCACGCCTCATGAATTTGTGCCCATAACTCTTCTTCATTTGCGGGCTGAACATGTGTTGACTGGATTTTTTTAACTATCAGTCCCCATACATTTTCCATCGGGTTGACGTCGGGACTTCGCGATGGCCAGGGAAGGATTCTAACCTGGTTGTTTCTTGACCAGTCGGTGACCCTTTGGGCTGTATGGACCGGACAGTTGTCGTGCTGATAGATAAAATCATTCCCATAGACATTATAGGCCGCTGGCAGCTTGATATTTTGGAGTATTTCTTGATAAGAATTGGCGTTAAGTCTGCCCTGGATATGATGGCAAACGCCCACCCATCCTGCGTCGATACATCCCCAAACATTGACCGAAAACCTACCACTCTGTTTTATCTTTTGGGTGTATGTCTCTTCAAATCTTAAATTTGGGGGTCTATATACTCGCATACTTCCATTAAAACTTGAGTGGAAAACTTTTTCATCACTAAATATTACCCTTTCCCAGTAACGTATTTCCCGTTGTAGGTATTCTAGGCAAAATCCAACCCTTTCTTGTTTATTTGCCTGTGTTAAAAAGGGTTTTTTGGCCGCTCGACGGCATCGAAGCGAAGCTCCGGAAATTTGTTGATGCAGCGCCGTGCTGTTCTGTCGGAGCAAGGAAAAATTGTTTCTAGTTTTGCAGAAGAGGCTGTTTTAAAAGGATTTCTTCGAACGCAGCTTATCAAGTTTTCGTTTTGTTCCTCGCTTGATATGTGTGGACGACCGCTACCTTCCTTTCTCTCGTGCGAATTTCTATCATGAAATTTTTGTTTGATATCATGAACCGAACTCTTTGGCACTCCGATTCTCTCCGCAACAGATTTTTCTGAGTAGCCCTCCTCCAGCAATGTAACAACTTAAACTTTTTTTGCTACTGATATACGTGGCATGGTTCGAAAAACTTGATATATTTTTTGGACAATGACAGATTTCGAATTAGTGTCAAAAGTAAAGGTAAGCTGGTAACTGAAGGCTGTTTTACAACACGTAAAATAGTTACCCGAAATTTTATGGCCGAAACTGTACATCTGTAAAGCGTTATTGGTTGTAGATAGTAACCACATATATCACGTTTATTTTACGATTAATTAATAAAGGTTCTTTTTAATATCCATCCTCAAGCATGGAACAAAGTAAAGTTTCAATATTATTATTTTTCATTTTTCAAAAAAAAAAATAGTAAGACATATCGTATACACGATTTGCAAGGCAAAAGCTTTATGCCAATTTTAATGCAATAGAGTATAGGATACATATGGCATGGCCCCAGATTGAAAAGAGAACGACAACAATTTCCCCTGTTCCACTCCTAATACGACGACGGACGACCAATGGTTGAGTAGGCTGAAGCCTAGGGCCCCAAGAGAAAGGGGGAGCCCAATCTTACAAAGGGGTTGCAAAGCACATCTCTTTGACTGCGCTAAGAAACTTTGAAATTATAAATAATTGCAGTATTTAAAAACAAAAATAAGACTTTGGTAGGCAATTTGGCATTTACGCGAAAACTCTTTGGTTCTCAGAGTTTTCATTGCATATATTATATTACCACAGCCACACTTTACTTACTTAGTATCGTGGCCATGGTACTGTTATAACGGAAAAACATTTGAACGATTTGTAACCTTTCTACAGCTCGAAAATCACACCAGTGAGACACTATTTACAAAAGTTTCACATTTTTTAAATAATGTTGGTCTTTCTTTTGAAAACCTCCGTGGGCAATCATACGATAACGCGTCTAATATGAGTGGAAAATTCACAGGCTTACAAGCTAGATTAAAAAGAATTTATTCAGTCCCCGATTTTGCCCCATGTGCATTCTTTAAATTTGGTTGGAGTGGAGGCAGTGTCCGTTGTAATGAAATGACAGTATTTTTCGGAACTATTCAGCATATTTGCACGTTTTTTTTGCGTCCCCTCACCGTTGGAAAATGTTGAGTGAAAGAGCATTACTGGCATATTCACTTAAAAATTTAAGCACCACTAGATGGTCCTCTCATTATGAGTCAATTCGTGCTGTAAAAGTTAGCTATCAAAAAATACTCGATACCCTTAGATACATATTTGATGAGAGCTCTGAAAAAGCAGAATGTAAGTTAGAGGCAAAAGGTTTAGATAAAAGACTTACGAAGCGGGAAACAGCAGTTTTATCTATAATATGGGAAATAATTTTGGAGCGAATTAATAAGGTTAACAAAATATTACAAACTCCTGGTTTAGATATATGCCAAAGATACAATTTACTTTATTCATTGGAGTTGTTTATTAGGGGTTTACGTGAAGATTCCGAGAAAAAATGAAAGATTTTGAAAAGAAAGCAACTGAACTGAGTACAGAAGTTCAAGAAAATTTTATTGATGAGCATAAAAGGTACGAACAAAAATATTATCGGATCGAGAGGAAGGAAGAGATATTCTTAAGGGAACGGATAAGTTTCGTATAGACGTGTTTAATGTCCTGTTGGACAAATTAGGGGTTGAGAAAAGAAGTTTTGTATATAAGGAACTTGGAGATAAATTCAAATTTATAATAAATCTGGGCAAAAAAGACTCAATTATCGAACCAGAATCAATGCAGTCCGTTATGTCATTATAATATAGGAATAATGGAGAACAACTAGTTGGTGAATGCAGTCAATTTCAGCATTATTTAGATATGGTTTGTTTTAAACAAAATTATTCTATTACTGCTTCCTGAAATGTTGAAATTAATTGTTCAAGAAAATCTTATTGATATATTTCCGAACCTCTATAATACAATTCTGTGCTGTGAGTGGGTAACAATACCTATAACATGCTCTGAAGCAGAACGATCATTCTCAAAAATGGCCTATATAAAAAATAAATATAGATCAAAAATGACGGATGAAAAATTAAATAATCTTTCAATTTTGTCAATAAAATATGAATCACCAGATCCATTACCTATGATGAAGCAATTCGCGAGTACGTTTCAATTAAATGCAAAAAAGAATATTAATATTATTATAAAGAATATTGTTTTTATTTGTTATTATAATAAGAATAAGTTTGTTTTAGTTTTCATAGAATTTAAACATGCATCATTTGTCGTTTTATTTTTTGCTAGGGCCCCAAAAAAGTGCGATCCGCCACTGCGGACGACGGCGATTCCCTAGCATATTGTTGGCTGAGGCATTCAGCGGGAAGCAGTACAAGCGTCCGGCTATTTTTTGCATCACTTAAAGTGATAGACTTGACTTTCTTTGTCGGGCCAATCAACTCAACTAATTTACAGGTATCCACATGAGAGGTCTGTAAATTTACTTGAGTTAAGGGCAAAAATATTCGACATTACTAACTCCCAACACCGGAGGTATTGCCGAATGTTAGGAATGGAGTTTTAAAATCGGCTCGGGTATTGCAAAGCTCAGCAGGGCAATGTTTTTGATTAAAATTAGAATGCTCCTAAGATAATTTTTCAGAGTTGTTTTCTATTATTAGAATTACCATTAATTTTATTAATTTTTAAGAATGTTCATGAGTTTTTTTTAACCCGTTTTTATTTTATTTTTAGGCTTAAGTCCGATAAAAATCCAACAACCTTTTAGTTACTGTTGTATTAATTACAACAGTGATTAACATGACCGCATAATTATAAAACGAAATATCCTAAAAAAATCTCCAAAAAATGCGATTAACAATCACTCCTTTAACGTCCGGGGTCCTGCTGATACTGCCTGATCGCCGTCCGCCGAATCGACCGAATGCCCTGGCCGCGGTATTCCCCTCTTTTAGGGCCGGTAGAGGGGGAATCGGCCACAGCACGTTTTTTGTCTGCCTTTATTTCGCTCAAGAGACAACAATTTGTCTTTTACTAAAAGTTGAATTTAAGGAAAACATGTTTTTAATATTTCACCTAACCCTTTTAAAACATTTTTTGTAACACAAAGATTTATAAAAAATCGAAACCAAAAGTGCAAAGTTGATAGCTTGACGCATAGAGAGTTTATTACTTTTACAGTCGCCGTCAAAACCGTCAAAGTTGGAGATAATATATTTACATAAACGTTAACCAGATTTTCTAAAGAATTAGAAAAAACACAGTATTCGATTGAAAAGTACATACCTTTATTTTGAATAACAAAAATCCTAAATGTTTTTTTTAACACTATTATAGGCAATTATCAAAATAAATCTCATTGATGTTATGTCAGATCAATGGATAACCAAAACACGGTGTGTTAAAGAAAGATTGGGTTTTAGAAGCGTGAATGTTTTTCGTGTTATTCAGTACTTGGTAACACTACAATACAGTGTATTTTTAATGTAAGCAAAGATCGTGACATCACTAAAATTTATTTCGGATTCATAGTATAAAAGCCTTATAATTTTTGTATTAACGGTTTTTCCTATCTTAAACATTTAACATTATCATTAAACATTTTTTTAATACTTATAAAGTTAGTAAAAAAAAATAATAGAAATCCTTGACATGATACCAATCTGAAGTGTAGTTTATCTCATTTTTTACAAAATAATGACGTTATTAGATTGGCATACCTACAGTTTTTGCACACTTAACATAATTGTTTAAATGATATAGTACCCTGCGGAGTTTGCGCAATGAATTGTAGGTCAGAGCCGGACTTCCATAATTCTTTGTTACTATCTATAAAGTTGACATCATCAAATGTCAAATTCAAGTATTCATTGTTTTTTTTTTATTTTTTGCACAAAATTGTTGGTTATTAAACGATACTACCATAGAATATTTAAAATTATTGTGTAATATTGGATTTTATATCATCCGATATAATATGGAAAGAAGCCTTCTATTTAAATGGTCGATATTTTTGTGAGTTTTGTATGTTTACCAAAAATCTTTGTAAATAAATAAAAACACGATTTTTTTAAATAAATTTCAAACATTGTATGATAGTTTCATGTACTTATCACCAATTTTGTGATAAAAGAAGGACAATATAGTGTAAATGAGTTTAATCTAATCCTAAGATTGTGGTTGTACATTAAAAAGTGAAAATTTTTATAACTGCTTTTTAGGCATATACTTTTCACTAATAGGCCTTTTCATCATGTGACAAGCGCAAGCGCAGTCGCCATGTTGAAAAAGCGGCAATTCAAAAGTTTCGTACTGTTTTGATCGGCAATGGCTGGGAATGCAGTATTATCTACCCAATTAAATCATTTACTGGAAAAAATCGTTGATGGTGCTTCACTGATTTATAATTCAGTTGAAGCCCATAATTGTACGCAATTAAAAAGGTAGCTTAAATGTCATGGACGTTCTTTAAAAAGGAAAAGAAGTGAGCTAATTGAGAGGTTAGGCATCATTACTTCTTTACTATACAAAAAGTATCTATAATTTTATTCTAATTAGACCTACCACATATATACAATTGTTATATTTATGGTTTTTTGGGGCGCTGATCACGAATCTAAATTAGTTTTCCAACCTCTGGTTCTTGAGTTAGAGGCCTCCAAGTGGACTAACCGCAAAATGAACATTTTTCCATAATTCCTCCTTCTTAAAACTAATTACCAACAAAATGGAACATACACTGATTGGGCACTTATATATTAAACGAATACACTATAATTTACAAAAGTTTATTGCTTATTTTAGTAAAACACCTCAAATAAATCCAGTTTTTATATCTTGACAACTTAATTATAATTAGGCAACCAGTTATACATCACATATCTTCTTACAAGGTACAGAAAAGTGGATTTATTTAAGATAATTATTACTTAAAATAGACAATAAATTATTGTAAATTTCAATGTATTTGTTTAATATATAAGTGCCTAATTAGTGTTTGTTCCCATTTGTTGGTAATCAGTTTCAAGAAGGGAGAATTTTGAGGTTAGTTCATTTGGAGGCCTTATAACTCAAAAACCAGAGGTTGCCGGAGAAAACTAATTTTAGATTCGTGATCAGCGCCCCAAAAAACCCCCGTATCCAAAATTCATGAAAATAGGCGTGGTGTCCGTAAAGTAAAATTTTACCATATTTATTAAATTGTATTGTATTTAAATGATTTATAGCGTGTATCACTCTTACATACTCCATAACAACACCGCTTCTTCGTTCCTTTTCGTACTGATATCATTATAATAATCGATTAAAAAAACCTATTTGCTAATTAAGGCACTTTTTTCTTTATTTTCGTATTTCTTTTCTTCAAAAACTATACTTTCTTTAGTATTTTTTATTTTAATTATGTGTTTACAGGCCCTTTAACATGCTTGTTTACAAAAAACAGTACGAAAAAAAATGGCTGATACTGACGCATGCGCACAAAAAAAAATGTGATGAAAAGGCCTATAACAAACATTCATGAGACAGAATAACAGTGGTTAAAAATGTTTAGTAACCTTTGGTACCTAGGTGTCCATTATAACAGTATCCTTTAAATATTATGTGTCTACAGTATGTCGAGCTTAAAAAGTTGATAATGTAAGTTTAAGAAACCAAAAATCTAATTTCTTTTTAAACAAATACAGAAAAAGCAAAAAGAAAATTTAACATAAAATTGTACTTTCTTTCATTCAATTAGAGGGACCTGTATATATTAAAATTTGCCTGGTCTGCCCAGTAATTAATAATTTTGATCCTTTAAAAGAATGAACTAAATTATTAAATGAAATAAAAGTACCTAAATGTAAACCTTATTTCTTTTTAATAATCCACAGAAATACTTAAACATTGTGGAAATCATCTAAAAGACAGTTAAGATTGCCTTACTTTTCTTACTGCTATTTCCTATGAAATTTTCATTATTGTATTATTCATAATTGATATATTATTATTTTTTCCGTTACCTTACGTTACGTCTCATAAGAAGCACCTAATTTAAATATAAGAAATACTTACCTAAAGTAAAAAATTCCGGGTATGTTACCCTTGGATTTGCAAGACAAAACCATACAACCTCTAATCATTTTGTTACGATATTATAAGTAACAAACAATAAGCACAAAATTATAGTCACAGTTTAATAAACACTAATCACTAAAATAAGAAGGTTTTTATCAATCCAAAAAACTTCTGCAACCACAAAATATAGGTACTCACACAAAGCAAAACAATCGAAACTAATACGGCGCAAAGGGCACAAACCACAGCGAAAATGACGAATGATGAGACGGCGACGGTTGACGGTACAGTGCGGATATAGTTTCATAGGCGCCGCGCGCGCCCTTGCACCAAAAACCTTAGACAACCTAAGACCAAAACGGTACTACGGCCCTCATAAAAGTATAATATGTTGCCTAACTACACACTGATTTATCAGTGTGTAAGTAGGGAACACATTAAATTATTTCGTGGAATTTTGTTATTGCGCAGAATCGGCGGGGCCAACTCTGACAGTTATTTTCATACTGGGCTGGACATTTTTTAATCGAATGGGCCATAACATTGGGCTTCCATACACCTTTAAACTTCCTTGGTATGCAATTAAACTTTAAACGCGTTTTTCTCAAACTATATTTTTTAAATTGCCGTACACAATAACTCAAAAATTTATTGATCGATCTCTCTGAACGCACTTAATAATGATACAATTTTGGAAACGACATACCCCTGCATCAGACGACTTTTGCCGCCTCAGGGATTTTATTTTTTACTTTACCCTCACAGACATATAGACGCTACAGATAATTTCTAAACCTAAAATATTCCTGTAGCATAAAATGTGCTCACGTATATAAATAATTATACTGCTTCTAAAACATTATTTTTTATGTGGCAGTTTTAATTCGAATAATGCATAAATATTACTAGAGTAAATTACGGTCAAAGCCCTCCAGTAGTGAAAGTATGATTCTATTTGAATTTTCATTATAAGTTTAAAGATGCCAGGCAATTTTTTAGATCTAAACCTGGGGCAATTAAAAGTAGTTTTTACTGAGGGAAACTTTTGGGATCGAGTATTGAAATTATACAGGGTTTTGATAAATTGTGAATTAGTAATTAAAATATATAATGTTATAAATACCAAATAATAATATTCTAAAATTAAACTAATGAACTAAATCTATATTTAAAAATTATGAACTTCATCAAGTCCTAGGTCTCCCTGGATTGTACCTAGTACTGATGCTGCATTACCCTGTTGCACAGCTAAACCAATTCTTTGGATAATGAAACTTCTAGATTTTTGCAATTTATTTTTTTGCAAATTTCATTAATAAAACCCTTAGCCTCATCACCCAAAGGACCAAAAGTTTCAACAGCAAAAGGAATGAAGATAAAGCGTTCTTCAAGCTCTTTATATTTTAGATGTTTTTTATTCTCGGCAATACGAGCAGCCGCACCTACAAAATTAGAAGTTTTGTCCAGATAGGATTTTGCAAGTGTATGGCTGCAAGTAGCGTCCCAAAGTAATTGTTTTCCATATTTCCAGGGAATTAAGGTCATTCCATCTACCCGTTTTCCATCGCTTCTGCAAACTCCAAGAGGCTCTAACACAGAAGGATTTTCAGCTGAAATTAGAGCTCTCTGATAATGTCATTTATCTGACTGTGTCTAGAAGAACGCCCTGCGATTTTTTTGCAGCTTAACCCATGTAGGCCATAAATATCAGCATTTTCGCCGCAAACGCAGGTGTGCTCTCCCCACACAGGCAGACCAAGTCTGAGAGCGATGGAAATATGGAATGTTTTGTTATCTAACAAATTTCCCAAGGACGAAGATGGAAGTGCCTTAATCCAAGCATTACTTTCAGGGGCCTGAAGAGCAAGTAGACGTGCCTTATCTTCACTTGTCTGGCACATGTTTGTAATATATTTGTGACGAGCTTGGCAAATAAAAAAGTCAAAATCTTTCTGTTTTTTTGGTAATTCTTGTGGTTGATTTTGAAGATTGCAAATAGATAACCATTTTACAAAACAATTGCTGAAATCATTATCTACTGTCGCAAGAATATAGGAAGGTAAAATTTTGGAAAGTAAACCTGACACGTCATTGATTGAACCTAAAAAGGCAGAAATAGACAGGGTGGATGTATCTCTTATTCCAAGAGAATTAGTTGGTATTTTAGATCTAAAAAATAGTTTAACTTAACAGGGAATCTTGAAAGCAGGTGGGACAAATCGGCCTTTTTTTGCCCATTATATTCGAGAAAATTAAAAGTTTCAATTTGGCCCTTTTTATATTTATAAAAGGTTTAAGTATCTTTATTTACATCTACAACGAATTAGTGAAAAAATCAAAATGGCAATTACCAAAAAAACCTTCAAACTTGCTATTTTTATTGAATTTTTGCCATTTTACACTTTTTTTTAAATTTTTTTATTTTAAAAAAATTCATGATGCGCTCAACACACCAAAATAAGCAAATGTTAGTTTATAAGCCTATTAATTGTAATATCAAAGATAAAAAAATTAAAAAGGTTTATTGTACTTGCCATTCTGATTTTTTTACCAATTCATTGTAGATGTAAATAAGGATATTGGGACTTATTATAAATATAATAAAATGGCCTAAATTAAAACTTTGAATTGTTACGGATATAATGGACGAAAAAAGTCCAATCTTTACCCACCTCCTTTTTTTAATATTCAGAGGAAAGACAAATATTAACCTAAATCTTTAAATTACAATTTTAACACTTTTTCTATAACATTATGAAAAGTAGCATAGGTCAAGGTTTTCGAATAATCATGTTAAATATGTATGCTACTTAAAGTACTAGTTTTTTGCAAATTGCGTTTTTTTTTGTAGTCTAGTCGAGAAGTGTGTTTTCTGCAAAAAATAGAGGCTTCGAAAAATATGAGCGATCGCTTATTCAACGCGGAATGCAAATCTGAGAAAAGCGTTTTGAAAAATTTTTCTGCCAATAAAAATTGCAATTATTATTAACAAAAACGAAATTAAAAAAAAGCCATTTTAATTTTTGATGATAACTCAAAAACCATAAGGTATAGCGGGAAAAAAGGTAGTAATTTTTTGTTGGAATAGTGCCTATCGCTTTTCTCCTTCAGGAGGTATTTTAGCCTAGAGGGCCACATTTTAGGTGTTTTTTAAAACGCTGTATATAAAAAACGGTAAAGAAATCTTAGAGTAGGGGTGTGGTTTTCGTTTGACGAGTGCGATTTGCAAAAATGCTCTCGTCAAACGATAGCGACATATATTAAGAAGCTTTGTACCAAATTTAAAGTAAATTGATCCACTGAGACTTAAGATACCATGGCAACTGTTCTGAAAAACATAGTTTCGAGAAAACGCGTTCAAAGTTTTGAGTCTCGTTGAATAAGTAATTTTTAATAATTTATAATATATCTTTTTTTCAAGTTCAATGAATTAAAAAAAATTAAGGGGTTGATCTCATGTCTTTGCAATTTTCTTTGTTTAGTAGATAAAATCCTGTCTGCATTTTAAATTCAATCAGATTGCAAAATTCCTAAATATAGGATATTACGGCCCAGTTTCAGAGCATTCCTAGTAAAAATGTGCAGTTTTCAGAATTTTTTCTTTATTTGTGCCCTAAAACCTACATACATACTAAATTTCAAGTTTCTACTGTGTAGGAAAGTGCCCCGTCAGCCCTTTTCAAAATCGGGATATCTCAGAAATCACTTGACATAGCTTTCTCAATTTTTACACACACATACTTACATACCAAATTTCATACCTTTATGTTCTATCGATAAAAAAGTTATAATAGGTGGAAAAACAATGATATGTTTCGTGTAATATATATGTCGTAGTCCTTCAGTGAAATCCGTCTCTTCATAAAGATACAAGTCACTTTATGACGCGTCGGCATATAGTGTAAAATAATCAGCCTTAATGTATTCTTTACTTTTCTTGTACATATTGTGTAGTATAATAAGATTATTTTTATTTTTCAAAGTTGTAATTCGTTATTAAAACCCAAATTTCTAATATATAGGTCGCAAAAAGTATAGAAAACATTTTTGAACAAGAATAATAAAATGATTTGTGATCGGTACTCAATGGTGCAGTTATATTCAGAAGCGGCTTTTTACAATACATATTTATATTTTTGATATAGGATATATTAATAAACCTAATCAAATTTACCATTTTTATTGTCCAAATTAAACCGTTTTGAAACCCTTCAAATTTAGTTTTTTATTATACCAAGTATCCTTTCCATAATTTTTTTATTAAATCTCTCTTATAACCATAAACTTTTTTTACATATTTTTAAGTTTTTCTTATTGGCACATTTCCCATTTTTATTTTTAAACATTTTTGATCTGCTCAAATCGTAACTTTACATTAATAAAACTGAATTATTTTTTTAAGAGTTTTTATGTGCCCAGAGTTGTCTTCCGTGCATTTCGTCCATAAGAAAAATTATATTGCTCTTGTAAATACGCAAAGTGGTTATGAATTTCACCTGGCGCGAAGTGACTTTAAATCCCACGAGGTTCAGTGGGAGAGTAATTTAAAAAAACTCACCACCGGCCTTTGCTGCCTTAAAGTACCGCTTCTCGTCGGATCAGAGAAGTTAGGCAACGTTGGTAGTTTGATTTGCGAACACCGCGTGCTGTTTTGTGTGGTTGAGATTCTACGTTTTAAATTGGGTAGGATCAGGATTTCCTCAGTAAGTGTGGTTGGCATTAAACATCTATAATCCCGGCAACAACAAGCCTTCGTTGGTTGTGCAAAAAATAAAAAAAGAGGCAAAATTGACGTAAAATTCTGCGACCTGGATTTGATTCGAACTGGTTAGGCTCATGTTTAATACGTTTTGCATTATCGAGGGTAGCTAAGCCAATAAATCTTGATAAAATATCCCGTGTTATATTACAGATTAAAGCTATATAATGGCCCTATAAAGTGTCGTTTTGGGAAATTGAATATTTAAAAGATGTCTTTTTTATAAATAAATATTTTTTCTCGTAAAATACAAAGAACTAATTAATTTTAAATGGTTGGACGTTATTTTTTTCTCCCTTCCGGCTTAATTCTTTAAGATTATTTTATTTCCGCAATCAGGTTAATATTAATAATAATATTAAATAAAACAGTTTATTACTCGGTATTTCAAGAAAGCTTTTAAATAAATATGGGACTTACCATGAGGATGGTCAAAAGTTTAAAACCCAGATAAAATCATTGTTATTATCTACTCGTACTATGAAGTGTATGAATCTCGATATTTTTGCAGATCTTGAGGTTTTGGAGTCAACGATTGGGAAAAACGTGGTTTTTCCATTTCTATTTGTGTGCCTGTCTGTTGGCTTTATAACTCTTGGATGAAATAAGATTAATTTTAAATTTTCTATACGTATAATTCTTAAGGGAAGGGGTGAGGGGTGGAAGTTTCTTATTATGTCATTTTTTAATAATGTAATGATAACTATATAAATATATATTATCTGGGCCTAAAGGGATTGTAAAAAAGGGGCTATAGGGAGGAATAAGGGAATTTATGGGGATTTTTTTACAGTCTGCGAAGGCTTACAGCCTGCGTAATAATGTACCTTGGGTGTCTAAGCTTAAGTCCGAGGAAGTTTATTAATAAAGGACTTAAGGATCTGTGGAGAAAGGTATGAGTTGTGTAGGCAGCAGGTTTTACAGTTTAGAAATTGTGAGAATGCTTCTTCATTCACTGACCAGAACTAACCAGAACAAAATAATCGGGGCTTCTCCCGATAGACTATAAACGGATGTATGAGAGTGGCATTTTTTGTTGCCCTATAAGGAACTGCATGGAAAGAAATTGTATTGGCTAATTTTTCCAAGCGGAGAAAGTAAAACTACTCATAAAAGAGAAGAAGGTTCCATACAAATCATCGATGAGCAAAAGGATTGAGGTATTTTGTGTCAGAAGAAACATTAAAAAGTTAAACGGCTCTTCCTGGGATGGAATCAAGAATGCTAAATGTCGGAAAGAACCCACCTCTCTAATATAAGAGTAGTATATGAAGCAGGACCTGATGAGTTAGAAGTGGAGAAATATTTTCTGGTTCGAAATCGAAATTCAAGCCTTTATGAAGTGCTGTAGCCATGGAGGTAATGTATTAAAGGACGTAAGAACAATTTTAGGAGCAACATAGGATGCCAGATCTGATCAAAGGCCTTGTATATGTCAAGACAATGATTTGGGATTTGTCAAGAAAGTTAAAAGACTTGTTTAATTTACATAATTTTAATAAAAATGTAGCATGGATCTTTCGGTGTCGGAATTCCTAGTGTTTGTAATGGATAAGTTTGTATTTAGAAGTATTACAAATTCGTTAATTGATATTTTTTTAATATCTTGCAATAGAAGAGCCTTTGGATGTTTTCGTTACATGTCTGCGGCCTTACAGCTATCGGGTAAAATGTTTCTGTCATGGGAAGTCCGAAAGGGACGAGTTAGGGTAGGTGTAAGATCAGAAGTACAATTTTAAACACTGTTTCTGGTATGCCATCCAGCCCAGTAGAATTATTGGTATTCAGTGAAGAAACGATGAACAGTAATATTGGCAGCTAATTATAATTGCCTTTCTAAACGAGTATGTACGAGATAGTACATAAATTTTGTTAATAAATATTTTCTTTACATAAAAATATTCTGTGTAAATTAACCTTTGTGGCAACTTTTTTTTAAAGCAAAATTTCAGACAGTAAAGTAACACGATTTCAGATATCGCAGTTAAAATCAGTTTAGAGAGCAGATCATTAGAGTTTTTTGTATCATCGTTTATCTTCATGTCATGTTTATAAGTCATTTATTTTATTTGGTCTTTTGCCACTCCTATAAAGAAAAGAAACTTAAAAAAAAATAATGGATAAAACCCACTGCTAAGGAAACCGAACGTCCCGTTTTTCTGGTATTGTCCCGGTTTTAAAGCCCTTGTTCCCGTATCCTGAAAAATTTGTTCGGGACTCTAATTGTCCCTGTTTTTGTAAAATCATTATATTTCATGATTCAGTGCAAGAAATTAATACAAAATACATTTGTTTGTTTCAAACTTTATACCAAACGCGCCGGTAAATATAATATGTTGATAAAACGGTTGATAAGTTAAAAACATACGTACTCTTTCATCCTATATTTTTGTCTTATCATACAAGACGCTTTTGACTAGCAAACGGCACTACAAAACATTACATTAGGTCTGTTTGTTATTCAGAAATACTATTTCACACATTTTTTTTTACGTAAGCGCTCTTATGAAAGGTGTATTTTAGGACTAGGTGTGTAGGCAAAGTGTAAAATATTTCTGATTAACAAACGGACCAATTACACAGGTCCACAAAAACAGGATTGTGCTAGGTGTCGGACTAAGATTTTCTGGCGTATTTTTTTTCTCTGAACACGAATCTAAAGTAAAATTGGGAGTCAAACAGCAAAAAAAAAACGAGAAAAGGCGTAATTTCAGATATTAACGATTTTTTCCTAATTTAAAAGGTCAATATCTCAAAAACTATAAAAGATACAAGAAACTTTATAGGACATAAACTATGTATTTTAACAAGACCTTTAATTTAAGTTATATAACCTTTTTGTCTAAATGCAATATTTTTCGAGTTATAATTAAAAAAACGAATTTTTAGGATTTTTTGGGGTTTATTCCTGGAAAATTTTTGTTTTTTTATTTTTTTGCAAATTTTGGGTGATTTGGGATTCAAGTAAATTTAATAAATAATTTATAATAAAAAAATCCTATTTTGGACTGAATTTTTTTTGTCAAAATAACATTTTCGTTTATATCTCTTTTATTATTTATCTTATCAAATTTTTATACAAATAATTTAGAAAGCTCTATTTTTTTAATGACATTTTTTGTATCTCTTATGGTTTATGTAGTCGTAGTCCATTCCATGGTATCAGATTTTTGCCGGTAAATGTACCGTATCGGATTTTTGGGGGTTTTCTCGATTTTTTGCTGTTTGACTCACAATTTTGACTTTAGATTCGTGTTCACCGGAAAAAAATACGTGTGCTAGGTACACACCACTTTTTTATGTGGACCTGTGTTATCTGAAAACTGTATAAAGGGCTCAAATGTCTTGTTATAAAGTACAAGATGTAAACAATCATCAATGTTTTCTGCAGCACTGGAAACAAAGCCATTAATTTTCTTAAAAAATATATTTAATTGCTTTACATCACTTGTTTTTCTAAGAAAAATGCGTAGAAAAAAATTTAAGGTTTTTTCAACAAACATAAAAGAGCCCAAATTTTTTGGGCCGCAGTGTACTGTACTCTTAATTTTTCTAAGCCTGCCTGCTATAGGCGTTTAGTTCACTAATAATGACACAGGGAACACGTTGCTATGCGGGCTATACGAATCTTCTGTCTCTGTCTATCTTTAGCAGTGCCACACATTCAGTCTAACTGGCGAAAGCAGGTTACCGAGCGAGCTTAGTTGCCAAGTCTTGAGTTATGTTATTCAATGCATGTAAAAGAAGCCAACCAACAGTGTAAATATATGTCGATGTTAGCATAAAATAATCTGCTCTGCTTCGCCTATCTTTTTTAAATCGCCTTGCTGATAATTTAAATTTATTAGTTGGTGCCCATGTTTTTTTGTAGTACATTGACGTGAATAATTTAACATAAATTTTTACAGACTATGACTACTATTGTCACAAGTAATGTAAACTTTTAAAAGAATATGAAGAAAAATGTTTTGAAAAGTATACAGTCGACAAAAACCAAATTTAAAAACATAGCACTTTACTTTTCTTGCTTTGTTTGCTTTTAGTCCAGGAAACGAAGCATTTTGCCAGCAATTTTTTTAAAATGCATAGAATGACTTGAAATTTTGACAGTAGGTAGGGAATAGTCCAAGGATCAAAATCTATATCATGCCGAAGGGCGCCTTTTCCTTGGGGGTGGTTGCCAAACCATCTCGGAAGTGGAATTTTTTAAAAATATTTTAACCACAGAAATCGATAGAAAAATGATTTCTGTGCAAAAAATGTTCTACGAATTTTTTTGTAATATGCATACTTTTCGAGTTATTTGCGATCGAGAGTCGAAGTTTTTCATCGATAAAATCAACGTTTTTAATCGGTTTTTTGGAAATAACTCGATAAGTATGCATTTTATCAAAAAAACTGTAAATAACAAAATTGTAGCTTTAAAAAAATGAATTAAATGTTTTTTTGCTGTGGGACCAATACAAACCAAGTTGTGGTTTGTTAAAGGTTAGCTGTTATTCATCAAACACAAAATTTCAGAGTTTCAAAGGCAAATAACGCACAATCTACGTATTTTTCGAGGAAAATAAATAAAAACTTTTTTGAAACATTTGCTAAGACGTTTCTTTAAAAAAAAGTTATATATCATAAAAATTGATTGAGTTATGATTAAAACAAGGTTAGACCAAAATTTTCAGAGTGCCAAAATCTTTGAAAATAACCCCCTAACTACCACACTAAATAAAATAAGTCGTAGCCCTTTTTCAATTTTCTTTATCTATGTATCATGAATACATTCTAAAATTTTAACCGATTTAAATTTTAAATTGATTAATTTTGAAAAAAATATTGAAAATCAAATTTCAGAATTTTAATAAAAAATGACCTTGTCTTGAAAATAACTCGAAAACTAAGGGAGATACGTAAAAATTATTAAAGTATCAAATTGTAGCTTTTTAAATTACAAATATTTTGCTTTTTTTTTAATTTACTGTATGATTAAGTGAGATATAAACGTTTAAAACGTTGTGTAAAGACGAGCACTACCTTTTTTCAGCCCTGTAAACTCACCCCTTTAAAAAAGTAAGGGTTTTAAACAGTTTTAATACATAGCCAACTATTTCTTGTACTATTTTTGTTAAATTATATTGTGTTACGTCTTTCCAGCTAAATATCAGCATGATTTCGTTTCTAGGATATTAGCTTTTGTTTTATAGCCTACTGTGGTTTAAAATCATAAAGTTTAAATAAGTCGCATAAAAAACCGATATCATCCATAATGTGTTGGATTTTTAAAAAGATAATTAAATATGCTTTCTTTTAAGATTAAAATATACAGGGTGTTCCATTAAAAAAAATGAAATTAGGTCCCATTACTTTTTTACCTGACTTCGTATACTTATTCTGAAAACGGCAGATTATTTAAAAATCATTATAAAAAACCTTTTGTATAAAACATTTCTCTGTATTTCCTTTAACTAAGAAAATATAGGGTCATTCTGAAATTTTAACATTTTAAGTTTGACCCAAAAAGAGCACTGATGCCTATATTGCTTTTTTATTAGCACTAACAGTTTTAACAAGTTTGATCGTGCATAGTTTGCGTAGCCCTTGAGAAACGTTTTTTTTTTTTTGGTACGACTCTACCTATGTACATTCGACTAAAAATAGTTATTAACTTAGGCGCTACGTTGTATACCAATGGCTAAATTAACGTAATTTTATATTCAAAATAAATATGGATCTGTACAGAATCTTAATAGTATGATAATTATTTAAAATTATATATTGGTAATTAAGACGTTCGTGTTACCTTGATACCTCATAAAAAATACATAAAATAATATTAAAGCAATTTGTAGCCGGCCTGTAATTTTTATGATTATTCCTAATGAAATACCAGTATTTATAAAAGTTGCGGCTTTTTGGACATCGCCTTGCACATAATACTGAGTGTTTCAAATATACGCGAAGAAAGAACTACGTGTATGAAATCTAAAAAAAAAATGTTTGCACAAATAACTCACAAAATGATTACACCGTTTCAATTGTATATAGCGACATATTATGTTAAACGATTACTAGTCTACTAAAGAAGTGTGTTTCCTGCAAAAAAATGGGGAAGGGGCTTAAAATTGCCGGGAATCAAATCTGAAAAAGCGTTTGGGGGTTTTTTTTGCCAAAAAAAATTTAAAAATTTTTTTATTAACAAAAAACAAAAAAAAAAAGCCTTTTTGATTTGTGATTTTAACTAAAAACCATAAGAATAGCGGAAATTTAAAAAAAAGTTTCCTTAAAGAGGAGGAAATTTCCGATAAAACAGTCCCTACTCCCGGAGTTCTATCTCCATTATTTATAATTTTAATTTAACGCTGAAAATAGGCCTCCGCGCGACGTTTTTGGTTGCGCGCGCGACGTCAAAACCGAGTACATCACATTAACATTTTTTTTTAAAGTATAAAATATTATTTAAAAAATTATAGTGCATACAGATCACTTCACTTAAAGTTAATTTTTCAACAAGTTAGACAATTGTTAGTAAACAAAATTGGTTCGAAATTTTCTCTTTATTTCCTTTTCATTAAAAAAAAATGTTTAAATATCTGTATAAATTTTTCGCTTCGTGAAGCTCTTCTTAAGCCGCGTTTACATCAAAATCTTCCACTAACTTTTCCACAAGTTGTGGCAATTTGTTGCTTTTTCTACAAACTACAGCAACTTTTTTTGTCTTTCACTTGTGGAGAGTCAAATCTTCAACTAAATTTTGGTTTCCCGCGGAGTGTCGGTAAAAATCAAAGAAAGTTAACAACTAAAAGTGGAAGATTTCTTGCTGCGCGCTTTGAGCAAGCAATTTGTAGAAAACTAGTGGAGAACTGAAGAACTACTGCTTAAACCTTTCGCGCCAATTTTTTTGCAACAAATTTTCCACTTGTTTCTCTAAATTTGAAAAAAGCAACTAGTAGTTTTCCACAAAAAATCTCCCACTTGTTGCTCTACTTTGAGAAGAGCAACTTTTAGTTTTATTCAAACAATCTTTTGTCAACTTTGGTGTAAACACGCCTTTATATTCATACTTAACAAGATCACGCCATAAAAGTTTTAAAAAAGCTTTGTTTATAATAATTTTATAATTTTGACAATATAACTCTGATTTTTAAATAGAAACTTGGCCCTTATTTTATGTAATTGTTTTTGGTGAGATAGGCTTTACTTTTTATAAAATTATTGTGTTATTTTAAAAGGTTTTAGTTCACAAGAGCTCTAATTGCTTAGATTTTTTAAAAAAGACCAGAAATATTACTCAACAATTAATATGGCAAGAGCGGAATTAAACATCTTTTTTATTGCATAGCGCTCTGTGGTAGACTTGCGCTGATAAACACAAAGATTTTTTCTTTTTCCTGCAAAATTATAAAATTGTAACATAGACTGTTATTCGGCCGAACGCTTCATTTCTTTTCTTGCAGTCTTTTAAATTTTGTTCAATTCGGTCTATGCTCGATGCCTGAGCAGATGCCATAAATTAGGTAAATCATGTCACTATTAAACCACGTATATTTTTGATGTTTACTAAAAATATTCCTTTTGGGTTATTGAGGCGTTTTATTTAAATAACAAAAAGGGATTCTATTTCTTTTGGGAGATTTTGCAGGTAAGGTCAGAATAACCCTGTTCAAAAAAAATATATATATATATATATATATATATATATATATATATATATATATATATATATATATATATATATATATATATATATATAAATTTTTTGGACAAAAGTGGAGAAACTTATTTAAATTTTTGAATATTGATCATAAAAAATTTATTTAGCCCAGCTTATACCAGATATGCTTTTTACACTCACTGGTAAAGAACAATGTTGTTAAAAAAATTTCTTATCTTTGACTTGTTTCCCATACAATAAAAAGAATTTATTTTTTGTTGACAAAGATGGGAAACAAAAAAAACATTAAAAATTTTTGGCTCATTCCTATTTTGATTTAGTTTATTTTGTCTTGTTTATGAAAACCTTTGGGAGCACTTGGATCGCGAAGTTAGAAACATCAAATACACAATAGGCAAGATTTAATACGGATTTTGAATGAAGCTTGGAAAAAAATTTCACCAGATTTTATAAATAAGTTATTAGAGTCAATACCAAACAGACTTCAGGAAGTTATTAAGAATAAGGGGTTTTCCACACATTATTAATTTAGTGAAAATATATCATAAGTATTTTTGTAAAAAAAATAATCTGTATTAAGTTTCTCCATTTTTGTCCAACAGTGTATATATATATATATATATATATATATATATATATATATATATATATATATATATATATATATATATATATATATATATATATATATATATATATATATATATATATATATATATATATATATATCATATATATCGAATATATATCATAAATATCCGATATTTTGATATTTATAATAAATGTCGGATATTTTCGAACCCTGGTTATGGTTATGATTAATGGCATAAAAGAATACAACTAGTTTTTTAAACTTTTTTACTTACCTGATTTTTTTTTTCAGCCGATATCCGAATGGACATGTTCCAACGTTGTAGAATGGATGGCTGCACTAAACCTTTACCCATACTCGGATGTTTTCAGATGCAAGGACATAAAAGGATCAGATCTAATCCAACTTGATCGGGAAAAATTAATTGTAAGTAATGAGATGTATAATCACCGTGAATGTAGTTCTTTTAGTTAAGCTGATTTTGAGT
>JAHBCN010000837.1:142500-148213 GCA_019359885.1 Listronotus oregonensis | reverse complement strand
TTGAGAAAATTTATTCTAATTTTAATCATCCTTTAATAAAGATGTATAAGTTAATTTAAATTTCACTTTTTTTAATCAGATAAATCCAGCTGTTCTATATAAATCTTGTCTCTTTCAAATAGTAGGGTTCATACTATTTTCATATAAAGAAAATATAGAATTTAACACAAATTCCACCACAATATTGGAATTTTAATGAAACGAAATTCCCGGATCAAATAACTTTAAACCTACCACGCATTTTAATTTTGTAAAATTATCGGGGAAGAACCCCCGGACTCCCCATATTCGTTAAAATGTATTTCATACTACCCAACTCCCCCTGTGTGTGGGCCCTGTTTGCTTGTGACTGAAACTATGTGATTCATCCAAACTAATATTACACAAAACTATAAATCCGTTAAATTTCTTTCCATCCAACACCTATTTCCTTGTTTTTGTTTTTAAAGAAAGACCTTACTATCCCTTTTGGCAGCTGTGCTACGTTTTACTTTAAGATTATACCAGTCAGACTGTGATCGAATTTATAAAGTTTATAACCGATAGGATCACGTTCCCATTTAACGGCGAATTTCAAATTTCAAGTTCATTCTGCTTTCTAACCGCGTACCGATATGATGGTCTGTTGGCTGGAAAAGATCTTTTAGCATAAGAGGTGCATGATTTTGTACTTTGTCTGGTTCAAAGTTTACTTTGTTGTTTTGTTTTGTCCTTTTTGTTAAATAATATTCATGGGTCATTTTTTAAGTTCATTCCATTAAAAGTGATCTAAGGCTGTTTTCTTGAAAATAATGTATCTTGCCAGGTTGCATTTCTTATACCACTTAAACCATAAAAACATTTTTTTTTATTAAATAAAACAGTTTATTGATGGCAACCATTTTGGTTTTTATGCACACGCCTAATTTTGCGATTGTAGGGGTTTACAAAAACATTTATACTTTTAAAAGCTTTAAAAGTATGTCTCTTAATGGAATAAACGCAATATCGTCTTGTTTATTACCTATATATATATATATATATATATATATATATATATATATATATATATATATATATATATATATATATATATATATATATATATATATATATATATATATATATATAATATATATATATATATATATATATATATAAATAATAGGAGGAAGTCTTGGCGACCAGTTAAACAAAAGGTATATTTCGGGTATCAGGAGAGACTATTAAAAGTTGAAAATTCTTAGTTTAACCAGTCTTGCAAAAATAATAATCTTCTCAATTTTAGGTATACTTACAACTAAATGCATTATTTGAAGTTGGTAACATCATAACAGCTGAGTTTTACAAGTATGGTAACAGGATATCATTTAGTTTTTTATAAATTTTTAAAAATAAATGATATCCTGTTATACATTTAAACTCAGCTTTTTTATGTTTACTTTAAATAATTTTTAAGTATACCTAAAATTAGAGATTTGCCTTTTGATTGTATGTTTTTGTTTTTTTTTTTTCCATATTGTAGACCTGAGGAAGAAAATAAATATTTTCGAAAGCTCGTTAAACTAAGAAGTGTTTCACTTTAATTAGCCCTCTCCTGGACCGATACCAAAAATTTAGTACCTTTTTTTTTTTTTTTTTTTATTTTTTTTATATATTATATATATATATATATATATATATATATATATATATATATATATATATATATATATATATATATATATATATATATACAGGGTGTCCCAATTAGTGTCCTTCGGAGGTATCTCGAAAACCTTTCATCGCATAGCTTTCGTAAAAAAATATTTATTGTAAAACTAGCCTCGAGAAAATGCTGAAATTTTTTTTCAAGTTTCTAATTCCACTGCTAGAGGGAGTAAAACAAAAAACAAAATTGAAAACACGGAATATTCAAAAATATTCCATATTAACTTATTTCGTTGATAATTTTTTCACAAACTATGTAAAATAAGAAAACTTTTTTCTATTAAGTGTTTTTACCAAACCTGTCAAATATAGGAAGAGGGGAAAAGCGAATGTACATTTAAAAAAAAATAAATAACTTTTTTTGGGCTTAACCGATTTTGATAAACTAGGTCTTCTTTAGAAGAGCTTTTACCAGGGCTTAAGATAAAATATCGGCATAATTAATTAATTTTTTTGTTTTATCCCTAGGGACTGATTTGTGTCAAAGTTATAAATTTTGTCAATGTTTTTGAATAATTTGAATGCAATGGTACTATTATTATTTGCCGATTAAAAAGAGCATAAAAATTCAAGAAACTGGTGAAAGCCGCATTTTGATATCTTAATTAATTCTCGACTTATTGCCGAAAAACTGCATTACTCGTATCCTTTCCTATTTTAAGTTGTCAGATAAATAACGCGGCGTTTTTATTGAGAATGCCATGAAAACAAAAACCATTTTTTTTTCTACGAATATTAAATATTATCAATAGTATCCCTATTATTTGTTTATCATTCTTACCGTAAAGTAAAAATATATATATTTTTTCCTAATTTGATTTAACAAAATATATTTACTGGTTTTTCTTAGAAATACAATTTGTGTGAATGTCGTGTTTCACATGAAATATTAATATTAAAAAAGGTTTTTCCGTTTGGAACACTGAAAATGCACTTCCTTTGGTCTTTATATTTTGGCGGATTGCAATATCCGACAAATTTTGCCAGATGCAACGTACGTTTTTCGGAGCTGTTTACATTTTGGAGGCGGACGAATGGTGCATGCATATGGCGTAGATATTTTTAAAATGTTTTTTGATATTTGCTTTCTTTTAAGAAAAAACGGTTTTCTTAAATTAAAAAAAAAATGTTATGTTTCTGACAAGTTTGGTTTTAAGAGTTATTCTAAGATATATTCTTGTTTTAAGTGGTGCCTACTTAATATAATAAAATTTATTTATTATTTTGATAATAGAATATAAATATTGATCATTTAAAAAAATATAATAATTTTTTTTAGTCATTCTTTAAAGCCGATTTTAATTAACACATTATCATTTTCTTGTATCTATATCCTAATGTTTATATTTTACCTAATAATAATTTGACTTTTTATCAATTCTCAGTTGGATAGTAAAGTACCTCACAATATCCTTATGGAAATTGGATCTTGGCCAATTTTGCTAATATTTTGCAACCCCACCCCAATGTTTTAAAAATTTATAGAAACAGTTGGGCATCGATACCCGTAATTTTGCTTGGGGGTCCAGAGATTAATATAGAGTATAAAGGTGTAGAAAACGCGAAAGACAGATTTGATAGTAAAAGAAAAGAGTTTATTAAAAACAACTGCAGAATCGATACCTTTGAAACTGAGTTGGGGTTCCGGGGGGGTGGTACAGGATAAGGAGAGAGTGTAGGAAGAAGTTGGATATGGGGATTGACGTTGAAAGGCCTTGCTTTAAAGAAGTTAAATGTATGTATGCAATGTTGCAAATCTATATATGAGAAAGTGTACTTTGGAGACTTGAGGGGGCCGTGGGTGGGGTATCAGGAGTGAGCTTTGAATGGTTGTGCCCATTGAAACTTTTAATTAACCTTTTGCAAAGCAACTCTCTGCAAAATTTTAGCGAATTAAGATGGGAGCCAATATCCATGAGGGTTTTGAGAGGTCCTTTAATTATAAACTTCTTTTTGGGTAGTAGGATGTATTTTTTGTATAAACGATTTATATAAATAGGTTATGGATTTTTTTATTGGGTACATACAATATACTATAAAGAACGTTAAACGCAAATTTAACGTTTAAGTTATTATTACAAAAACTGAGTTATCAAGAAATTTTGTTAAGTGTATATAAAGAAGTAACTAAGTATATTTAAAGATTTTATTTATTTTAAATTTATACATCATAAATAGGGTATAAGAAGCAAAAGAAATAGGTTAAAATGGGCTTGGTGCACTGGGTGTATTTATTACAGAGCTAGCTTTAATAGCAAGGCTGTCAAATATAGGTACGCACTGGACTTTCATATGAATTAAAATCCAATAGCAAAAAAATTACTTAAGCTCCTATCTTCTTTAATTTACTGTTTGTACACAAAAATAAATAAAAGCCTATATATATTAACAACAAAAATAAAGTTAAAAAAATGAAAAATAATGTAATTGGTGCGGTGCGACTCAAATTATGTTACCTTAAAATTCATGTTCAGTTAATCAATAGCAGCTGTCAGCAAGAGACTTCGATGTACAAGGCTACGCAGACGACCTTGTAATCACCATCAGGGGCAGGCATGATGGATACGATCAAACTTTCTAAAGAAGTAAAATATCTGCGAATTGTCCTTGACCAGAAACTCAATTGGAACCCGCAAATAAAAAGGACTATCGCAAAAGCATCAACGGCACTATGGGCGTGCCGCAGACTATGTAGTAAAACATGGGGTCTAAAACCCAAAATGAACTACTGGTCATACAATACAGTTGTAATACCTATAGTTACTTATGCCTCACTGGTCTGGTGGCCAAAAACAGAGGAAAAAACTACACAAGGAAAGTTTCTGAAACTGCAGAGACTTGCCTGTCTGGGAGTTACTGGAGCAATGAAAACTTGCCCAACGGCAGCTCTGGAGACAATGTTGAACCTCCTTCCCCTGCACCTGCCATAAAGAGGAGGCGATACTGAGTGCCTCCAGAGTAATCCAGACACAAAATATAAAGTCAGGAGACCTGACTGGTCACCTTAAAATTTTAGAAAATATCAAGATTGAAGCTCTGACCAAACCCACGGACATGATGCCTATAGTGCGGGACTTCCAGCGCTCTTTTAAAGTGGTTATTCAAGACCGCCAAACTATGAGTGAGAATGCACCAAAGCATGAAAAAGGCTCACTTGTCTGGTACACTGATGGAACTAAGATAGAGCAAGGGGTTGGAGCTGGTGTCTTTGGACCTAGATGCAGACTATCAAAGAGTCTCGGCAAGGCTCCCTCCATCTTCCAAGCTGAAATCCAAGCAATTGACATTTGTGCTTCTGAATGTGCCAAAAACCATATATATTTTGTCGGACAGCCAGGCTGCTTTGAAGGCATTGATTTCGTGCACTTTTAATTCAAAGCTAGCCTGGGAATGGCAATCTCTGAAACACAACAGAGTTACTCTGGAGGGGGTACCAGGACATGAAGGATGGAGGGTAATGAAATATCCGATCAACTCGCCAAGGAAGGAGCACAAAGACCATTCTATGGACTTGAGCCCTTCTGTGGCACCACTAGAGGCCACCTCTACGAGGAACTCAGAACATGGGAAAAAAGTCAAAAAGAGACTGACTGGAACAACATCCCAGGACAAAGGCAGGCGGAAAGCTTTTTTTCGCATTCACCTAAGTACACAAAGAAGCTACTGGAACTTCAAAAAAATGAACTTAAACTGGTTACCGACTTCCTAACAGGACATGGCCCTTGGAGGTATCACCTCTAAAAGATGGGAAAGACTGAGGATGAACAATGTCGGTTTTTTTCATGAAGCAAACGAAACTGCGGAACACATTCTCTGTGAATGCAGAGAACTGACCCGACATCGGCTTAAATACCTCGAAGGGGTATATCCTACTCCTGGAGATATTATTCAGCTTGCACCGCGTAGTATCCTGAACTTTGCTAAAGGTATAGGAATTACCGGGCACTAAACAACGAAGGGTATTCACTTAGGTCGAAGTGAAGGAGGGCTACACTAGAGCCGAACAACCCCGTTCATTACAATA